>UESW01003962.1:921695-946496 GCA_900491605.1 Calamus simplicifolius
TATTATCGGATCCCTTCTCTATTTAACAGCAAGTAGACCAGATATAATGTTTGCAGTATGTTTGTGTGCTAGATTTCAAGCTGAACCTAAAGAATCACATTTAATAGCTGTTAAAAGAATTTTAAGATATCTAAATGGCACAAAAGATGTAGGTTTATGGTATTCTAGAGACTCCACATTAAACCTAATTGCATATTCAGATTCTGATTATGCCGGATGTAAAATTGATAGAAAAAGCACAAGTGGTGCATGCCATTTCTTAGGCAGTAACTTAATCACATGGTTTAGCAAAAAGCAAAATTCAGTTGCATTATCAACTACTGAAGCTGAATATGTAGCAGCTGGAAGTTGCTGTGCGCAAATCCTATGGATTAAGCGACAACTTGAAGACTATGGTATCAAACTTAATAAGACACCCATAAAATGTGATAATACTAGCGCAATCAATTTAACGAAAAATCCAATTCAACACTCAAGGACAAAACACATAGAAATTAGATATCATTTTATAAGAGAACATGTAGCTAATGATGAAATTTGTTTAGATTATGTAAACACTGAAGAACAATTAGCTGACATTTTTACAAAACCCCTAAGTGAAGAAAGGTTTGAATATCTTAGAGGAGAATTAGGTATTTGTAATCCTTTTGAATAAATTTTGAAATACTTAAGGAAATGCATCTAGAATTCTTTCAATTCCTCAAAATCTTAAGGAAATATTATCTAGAATTCATATCAAAATGATTTATCAAGACTCAATGATTATGAATCATACTCAAAATCAAATCCGGAATCATTTCAAACATTCAGAAAATTTTCAATCTTTTTTGTTCTGAAATGGTCTCCGAGCCGACTCGGTGTGTACCGGAGTCGACTCGAGTTTCTCTGAAACTTGGGAGCCGACTCCTGGTATGAGCGAGTCGACTCGAGTTCGGGATTTCTCTCTGTGATTTAGGCGAGCCGACTCGAGGTTATGCGCGAGTCGACTCGACGTGGTCCCAGTTGATTATCTAGGGCACGAGTCGACCCGACGGTCATTCCTATCATTTCTAATCTTTCGTTTCTCTCTACAAAAATCTCCCAAACCCTCCAAATCTTCCAAATACTTCCGATTAATCACTCCACTCATATCTATGGCACCCAAAACGTGGAGCTAGCAGTAGAAGCGCCGGGATGAAGAGGAAAAGGACTGTGCGACGACCCGTCCGCGAGCCGTCCGTGGATTCTACGTCTTCTTCTTCCAGTGATTCTCCTGTTCCAGCTTCCAACCCTCAGGTAGACCTCTTGCTAGTAGAGTTGTGACAACGGGAGGAAGGTCAATTTTGAGCTTTTTGAAAATGAGGGATTCATTATAGGAAGACAGTTATTAGAAATGGGACTTGAGAAAATTTGTTCATTGGATTGTCCTACTTATCCAGCTTGGTAAAAGAATTTTATAAGAATTTGACTAGAGGAGACAATGGGTTAGTAAGCATAGTGAGAGGCATAGGTCTAAACATTACTGACACCATCTTATCTAGACTTTTAGACCTACCATTGTCTGGACCGTGCACATTTGCCTCAGAGGATAGATCTCCTGCTCTCACCAGACTATTACATAGGGACTTTGAAGGATTTGAGGAAGTTCTTGCAAGCCAACTACCATTGGAGCTAAGGCTTTTACATAATATCTGCAGCAGAGTTTTATTTCCCAAGACAGGCAGGTTTGACTATGTTTCAGAGAGGGACATTTTTATTATGGATGCTATAGTATCAGGAAAGCCTTTTAATCTGCCTAGAATGATTTTATGGTATATGGCTGATTGTGGAAGCAAGAGGAAATCATGTCTTCCCTATGGTATGATCTTGACTCAGTTGTTCAGGAGCCAAGGGATTATGTTTAGTGACAGTGAGCCCAAGAAGGAATTGAGACACACAGACTATTATACCTTGGCCACTATCAACAGAATGGGATTTATCAAAAGGAATGGAATTTGGGAAAGGAAGAACAGTTTAGAGGATAGAGCTGAGGCACCTAGACATTCATCTCCAGAGCCACCTCAGACTTCATTCATACCAGACCCAGTTCCAGCTCCATCAGATATTCCAGTTCCTGCTTCTGCTTCTACATCTGCTCCAGTTAGACCTCTGTTTCTAATCTGTCAGTTTTTCAGACACTCAATTAGAGCAGCTTAGGTCTCTATTCAAATCAGAGTTAATTGAGCATGAAACTAGATTGAAGACTGAATTTGATGAAAAATTTATGAACTTGAAGGAAGCACTTTATTCTATTAATGATCGAGTATCTTCTATTGAAGCCAATGTTAGCTCATCCACCTCCTCTCTAAATGAAGATTTGAAGAATATATTTGAAGAATTGAAGGATATTTGTGGAGATGGTGAGACTTATGCAAAAAGTAATGCAGAGCTTCAAGACAAAATTTCAAGTGCATGCAAGTTTGTTGATGAAAAACTAAAAGATTATGTCAAGATTCAATGTGAAGGAATGCATAAGATTATAGAACACTTAACTAGAATTACTAGGCAACATTTTTGATTTCTCTTTATGTATTTCAGTTTGATGTAATGAATGTGAAATTTGCAGTTATGTAATTTGCAGTTATTTGTAGTAATTGAACTTTGATGTAATGCTTTTTGATGTTAATGAAATTCAGTTCATTTCAATGTTGTGTACATTTGAGATATGATGTTTAATATTAAATAAGTTGAAATATACCTTGAATACATTAATGTATTTCTTAACCTTTTTGTTGATTACAAAAAAGGGGAGAAATATTTAAATCGTATATGCTTTCAATTTGATTCAAGTTTGTTAAGTTTCTTTAAGAGGAAGAAATCATTAAAAGGGAGAAAATGTATTTAATCGTATATGCAATTTAAGACTCTGAAAGGGGGAGAGAAAATTTTGAGTATTATTAAGGGGAAGAGATAACTTAAGTATCATTTGCTCAAAGCTGAAAATTTAAAATTTTGAATGAATTATAAAATTGAGTTTCATAGGGGGAGCTACCTCATTGAGGGGGAGCCTTTCCATGAACATAAATTTTTGATTATAGAATCAAATTTTTTTTAAGTTTAACTCGCATATACTTAATGTTTTTGTCATCATCAAAAAGGGGAGATTGTTGAGAAATTATTGAAACATAATTGCCCCAACTTATTGATTTTGATGATTTCCAAAAGACATTACTTTACTTTCTAAAAGGCTATGAACATGTTAAGTCAATCAATGAAATATTCTTACTATGAGCAATTTCAAATTGGAAACTATGAACTGTTAATGTGTAATGAGTTTTCTTTCAATTGAATATATGTTTCAGTGAGCTATACTCATGAATTCAAAAATGATTTCTATACCACTCTTTTAAAGATCAATGAATTAATGAAAATGTTTTGAAATTGAGCATTACTGTTAAATCAACATTATTCAAGTCATATTTATAGTTTAAAATTGGTTGGGATGATTTTCAAAGCAAATCAGAATGTTTTCTGATTTTTGTATCAGTCCCGAGCCGACTCGAGAGTTTCCGAGTCGACTCCTGTGATTATCTGATTTTTAATGTTGTCTCGAGTCGACACTTGAGTTTTCAAGAGTCGACCCCTGAACCTTCTCGAGCCGACTCGCACAGTACTCGAGCCGACTCGCTCAGACGGCAGAAAGACTCATTTTTGAGTGCCTCTCGAGTCGACTCCCAGCTTTTCGCGAGTCGACCCCTGAAAGTCAAGAGTCGACTCCCAGCTTTTCGCGAGTCGACCCCTGAAGATTCACTTTTTGGTGCGTTTCTGGATTCGCGTGTTCGAGCCGACTCGCACAGTACTCGAGCCGACTCCGGAATCTGGGCGATAATTTTTGAGTTGACACATCAGCACCAACGGTAATATTTTGAATCAACGGCTATATTTTACTGTGTCTAACGGCTATATCTTTTCAGGATCTATAAATAGAAGAGCCAGATTCAAATAGAAAAAGAGATTGAAAAAAAAAAGAGAAATAGAAGAGCAAGAGAGAAAAATAGAGAGAGCCTATTGAATATCAGAAAAAAGGGAAAACTGAGAGTATTGTAGAATCATTTGATTCAAGGAGAGATTCAATCTTTGCATTTGAGAGAGAGATTCGTGTGCATCAATTAATCGACTCTCAAAGCTCAAGAGGAAGGCAAAAAGCAATCCAACGTGCAAAATCTTCAGCCATTCCCAAGTTCAAAAAGAGGCAACACATTCTCCAAAGCTTTTCAACGATTGAGGAATCTTGCTGAGGCATCGATTCAACTTTTCAAGGAGAAAAGGGAGAAAGCCATCGCTGCAATCATCCGGAAAACCATCAGGCGTTTCTAACCCTAGTTTTTATTTATTCTTAAATTTGTATATCTGCTCAAGAAGGAGCATTATTGTTACAAATACTTTGATTTCACTTGGTTACTGGTTCAATCAGTGGATTGAATCAGTGGAGGTAGATTTACCTTGTTGCAAGCCGGAGTGCTTGTGTTGGGTTCGTTGTGATCCCGTGAAAACAATGAGTTAGGTTTGTTGTTAGCCCGCAAAACAACGTGTAGGGTTTTGTGCTGGTAAGCCCGCAAAACCAGCTGGGTTCGTTGTGATCCCGGTGAAAACAACAAGTTGGAGTTGTGATCTTGTAAAACAACTCAGCTGTAATCGGTGTGATTATAGTGGACCCAAGTGATCCTTGGGAGTGGATGTAGGTGTTGGATACACCGAACCACTATAAAACTTTTGTGTTTGCCGTGTTCATTTTCTCTCACTCTATATCTCTTGTTAATTGCTTGGATATTGTTTTAAGTTAATCTCTCTTGCATATATTGATAATACATCTATTGACTTTAAAAAGGACTTAAATTTTTAAGAACCCAATTCACCCCCCCCCTCTTGGGTTGCCATCTGGGCCAATAGATTTGTCTAAAAATGAGTTGGGAGTCGGTAAAGGCTCTGAGGCGCCTGACTTTGAGCTCCGTCGTGAGTTTCATTCCTGCCAGCAAGGCGTCGTACTCGACCTGGTTGTTGGTAGTCTCGAGAGAAATCGGAGGGCATACTCCACTACCATCCTCTTCGGGCTCACGAGGATGAGGCCCGCTCCGCTTATTTGGGAGTTAAATACGCCATCTATGTAGAGAATCCAGTCCTCTCCCACCTCTTTGGTCGCAGTGTCCGAGGGCACTATTTAGGGCTCTTCTGGCTGCCTCGTAGTCTAAGTGCACTAGACCAGAAAGTCCGCCAATACTTGAGACTTCATGGTAGATCTCGATTGAAACGACAGATAAAACTCTCCCAACCTGACCGCCCACTTTGCCAGTCGACCAGAGGTGTTAGGATAGGACAAGATTGCCTTGAGAGGCTGGTCCATGAGCACTATGATTGGATGGGCTTGAAAGTAAGGCCTAAGATGTTGAGCGGAGCCTATCAGTACGAAAATAATATTTTCGGTTATGAAATACCTGGTCTTCGCATCATGAAGCACTTTGCTAGTGTAGTAGATTGATCTCTGCACTCCATCAGGGTCCATACGGACCAGGATGGAGCTGACCACCTTGAGGGAGACAGCAAGATACAAAAAGAGATCTTCTCCTTTCCTTGTCTTCGACAGCAGTGGCAGGGTTGACAAGAATTCCTTCAGCCCCTCAAAATCTTTCTAGCACTTTTTATCCACTTGAAGCTATTTATCTTCCATAATGCCTTGAAGAAGGGCAAACATCGCTCGGCCAACTTCAATAGGAACCGGCTCAGAGCTGCCATCCTTCTGGTTAGGTGCTGTACCTCCTTCTTGTTGGCCGAAGGTCTTATGTCGCGGATGGCTCGAATCTTCTCTGGGTTTGCCTCGATTCCTTGCTGGGTCATCAGAAATTCCAGGAACTTACCTGCCATGACCACGAATGCACATTTGCAGGGATTCAACCTTATTTGGTAACGGCAGAGGTTGCCAAAGGTTTTCTCTAAGTCTGTGACATGGTCGGTAGTGCAGACGCTTTTGGTCAGCATGTCATCCATATATACCTCCATGTTGCATCTAATTTGACTCTCAAAAATCTTGTTCATCAGTCTCTGGTATATAGCCCATGCATTCTTCAGTCCGAAGGGCATTACCTTATAGCAATAGATGCCCTTCTCGGTCATGAAGGAAGTAGCCTCCTTGTCCACCAGATCCATATTTATCTGGTTGTACCCCAATAAGGCATCCATGAAACTGAGAATCTCATGGTTGAACGTGGCATCTACCAACTGATCGATCCTGGGTAGCGGAATGCTATCCTTGGGGCATGCCTTATTGAGGTCGGTAAAGTCGATGCAGATTTTCAGCTTTCATTGGCCTTGCGGATCATCACCACATTGGCCAACTAGTTCGGATAACATGCCTCTCGGATATAGCCGATGGTGATTAGCTTGTGGATCTCCTCGTCGATGGCTCTCTATCATTCGGGGGTGAAGCTCCTCTTCTTCTGCCGGACTGACTGACATTTTGGGTCGATGCTAAGCTTATGGGTGATCATCTCTGGCGGTATGCCCGGCATGTCTAACACGGACCAGGCAAAGGCGTCCGAATTGGCTCGCAGGAAGGCGAGAAGTTGGTCTCTTGCCTCCATGGGGAGAAGTGCACCGATTTGAACTGTCTTCTTCGAGTCCTTCCCCAGGGGAAAGGTTAGCAGATGCTCGGCCGACTCTCTCCTCCTCCCAGAATCTCTGGGGTCAAGCAACTCTGGAGCTAGCGGAATAGTCGCCTCCCGAGGACTGGGAGCTATGTGGTAGCAAAGCGGCACTGGACTCCGCTCCCCATGCATCTCGTCGATTCCTCCACTGATAGGGAATCTGATGAGTAATCGCTTGATGGAGATGATGGCATCCAAGAGATTCAGACCAAGCTACCCGAGGATGGCATTGTAGGCTAGAGGGACACAGACGAATAGGAATCTCATAAGGACCATGCTCTGGCATGGTGGCATTCCAGTCATGACCGAAAGAGTGACCTATCCCTCCACCCTCATGGGGTCTTCGGTAAAGCCCATCAGGGGCATAGCCATGGGCCAAAGGGAGTCGAAAGATAAATTCATCCGAACAAAAGCGTCATAAGTGAGAATGTCAGCCAAACTTTCACTATCGACAAGAATCCTCTTTACAAGGTGCTTGGCAATTGTCGTAGACACGACAATGCTATCATCATTAGAGTTTTTTTACCCCCACTAAGTTTTCTTTTAAAAAAGGAATTACAGTGTCTACCCCCTCATCCCCCCGCGGCCTATTGGAAGTGTCGCCTACCCCCCAGGAGACCATGGCCATACTCTTCTCAGTTAGGGCATTATCGGCGCTGACTGGGGCGGCCGAAGGTGCCACCAGACCTAGAGCAGTTGGGGTCCTCCGCTAGACAAACTTGTCAAGGTAGCCTCGCTGGATAAGCTCCTCAATCACCCGCTTCAGGTGACAACAGTCCTCCATGCTATGACCGTGATTTCGGTGGAAGCGGCAGTAGAGGTTCTTGTTGCGAGGAGCTTTGAGCTTCAGGGGAGCAAGATGTTGGAGATACAACTTGCCCTCAATTTTCATTAGAATGTGGGATCTCGGGGCGAGCAGGGGGTGAGATGCTCTTCCTTGGAGGTAAAGGTCCAGGGCTGATTATCTGATCATCGAGGAGGCTCGGGCTTCTTGGGGCGAGGTCCGCTTGGCTCCGTGCAGACCTGCCTCTTGCTGAATCCTTCGTCAGTCTCCCTCTAGGTGGAATTAGCCTCGTCGGCACGAATGTACTTCTGCGCGTGATCCAGAAGTTTGACATATGAGCTGGGTGGGGTTTCTTGTCAAGGGAGTAGGTAAAGCGAGAAGGGCGGAGCCCTCGCTTCAGGGCAAGGGTGGCCACGGAGTCATCAAGATGGTAGACCTCGAGAGTAGCTGCCTTGAACCAAGCCACGAAGTCCTTCAACAACTAGTTGTCCTTCTGTCGGACGGAGAACAAACTATCGGCTACCCGAGAGATCTTTTGGCAGGCATCGAAGTGCGCCAGGAAGCCCTCTCCAACTGCCGAAAGGAGTTGATACTACGTGGCAGTAAGCGAGAGTACCAGGCACACATGGTCTTTTGAAGGGTGGCTGAAAAGGCGATGCAGAGGAGGGCATTGGTCGCCCTCTGGACTTGCATGAGTACCTTGTAACTCTCCAAGTGGTCCAGGGGATCGATGGTGTCATCGTAGGGATCGAGCTGAGGGAGATGGAACTGGATCGAAATCGGCTCCTCCATGATGCGGCGAGATAGCAGGGGGCGGCTGTCGTAGTCCGCCTCTGGCTGGTTAGAGATTATGTGGCTGAGCTCTTCTAGCCACTGGTTATACTCATTGAGTCGCCGCTCCGCCCGGCGGCCGATCCGATTGTTGAAGGACCCCTCCCTTGAAGACTCGGAGGATAAGTAGAGGGAGGGGTAGCGCCGATGGCGATGCTCCCGCTCGAACTCCTTCCCAAGCCACCATTTGGGAGGACTACCAGAATGGCGAGTGGGAGATCGTGGCCTCTTGGAGGCCTCCTAGCGATGGGACCTCGACGAGGCATGGCGGCAAGGCTCCCGAGAGAGAGTCTACCACGGGTGGACTGCTGGCTGGCCTGAGGGCCTTTTGCCTGAGGTAGAGAAGGCTAGGGTTATTGATGTGTTATGACAGAGTGTTGCTCTTGCAGCTCCCGAACCACAGCCACCAGGTCTTGAACTTGCTGAGCGAGAGAAGTAAGCTGGTCAGGTTGAGCAATCAGCGATGGTGGTAGAGGCGGAGCAGGAAGGTTAACCTCCGGCTACTCAGCCTGCGGAGGATGCCGCCCAGCATAGCTAGTGAAGGCCTTCCGAGCACGTGTAACCGCCATCTTCTACTTGAAGGGGGATGGAGATCCGTTGCTAACCTTCGTAGGTATTTCACCTCTCTTCCCTCCTATCTAGCGCGCCAATCTGTTGTCGCCAAATCACCTTCCTTGGACGTTAGGTGAGGTTCGAAAATCGGTGTCCGATGAGGATGGGCCTGAGGATGCTTCTGTTCTCCATCTCAGACTGGGATCCTGCAAACAAGTTTTCGTGGGCTGGTTCTTCGGCGGGGACAATCCGATGCTCAAGTGAGTGGTCTAGGAAACAACAGTGAATCTCCCTTGGTTTTTGGGAGTCCGCTTGGAACTTAGAGAAATTCTTAGGGTTAGAGAAGTTGAAGTCCCATCTCTCGTTATGAGCAAAGGTTTTTATACCTGATCGGAAGTCCTCTTACCTCTTTTTGGACAGTTATGATTCTGAGATGCCATGATCTGACGTGGGGCAAACGACAAGGCCAACAGCAGCAGGAGTGTCCGTCTGGTGGCCTGTCAGGTTTGGCGGGCCACCTCTTGGTATGACATGGATGGCTATGACCGGTTGGTGGGCCAAGTTCTATCAGAAACGACGTTGCAGGCAGTAGGTAGGCCAGGTCTTATCGGGCGTGCGCTGCAGCTGATGGGTGGATCATGTGGGACCGCAGATGGACCACATGGGACCATGGTAGGCAGTGGGCCATGTGGATGTCGGGGTCGAGTTTGGATCCGAATTCGATGGCCGATGCTGGAGTTGGTGTTGGAAGTCGATGCTGGAACCGATCTTGGAGGTCGAAGGTGACACATAATGAATGACTTAAATTGGTTGAGTTGCCTGATCTCTATAAGTTAGCTTGGTTCGTTTACTATAATGTGGCTTGATTAGCCATATCATGAATGATTGTAATATGAGAGAGAGAGAGAGAGAGAGAGAGAGAGACGTATATGACGATATGGCGCATATTGCGATGACTTCGTCCCATCGTTGAACTCGGCATGTTTAGTATCAGCAAGGGCGGTGACTCCGCGTCCGGCTCCGTGCCCCTGCCGCTGGAACAAGCAGCAGTTGGAATGTCTTCCCCCGCTGGAACATAATTTGGCTTCAACGTCTTCGTCCTCTCGAGGCGAATATCTTGGCGAGCGGCGCGCCACGCCACCGAGGGACCAGGCACGCCAGGGCGGCTGGGTAACGAGGGGGATACGATAGGGGAACCCACTGTAATTTAATCCGCGGGCACAGCATATTAAAAATACCAAATGAAGTCTGCAATAAGATAAAAGGAAAACTTCGATCCTTTCCGAAGGGGAATGGGATGGCCCTCAAAATTCACTGTTGATTTCGACCACAAAAGGTGGCGGGTTTTATCTTCGCGTTTGAGAACGGTGGAATAGTAAATTAATCGATCTCAAGGAAAAAGATGGATGATAAGTTGATAACGCTTAGCAGGTCAATGGCATGACTTTAGCTCCGGTCATTAAGTTGGGTGTGGTTGGGCTTTAAAGGTTTGAGGGAGATGGGGAGATGTCCTTCTTCCCTGGTCGATTTGGCATGGATGTGATTGGCGCTCGTTTAATATTTTTTTTAAAAAAAATCAATGAGAGAGAAAAAAATATATATAGAAAAATAATATCATTTCTTTTATAATATTTATTCTCCAAGGAAAGAGGAGAAAAAGTGTGTGGATTATGCACATAATTTCCTTTTTTCTTTATTCTTTAGATCACATGTGAAAAAATGGGAATGGGTGGAAAAGTTTTCTAGCCCAATTTTCCTCCTAACTAAATGACCTCTTACAAGAGCATTTAATGCGTGTTAGTCCATCCAAAATGACTTGCAATGGATGGGATGGTGATAGAATTAATATTCTTAATTGATTGCAATGAAGTGATTATATATGACAGTGATCTAAAGCCACCTCATCCTCATGAATCACTACATCTTACATTGTTTCTAAGGTTAATAATACAAGATCATCCCCTTAAGAAATGATTTGGACTAAAATCTACAAATCAAAATATCCTTTATTTGTAATAAATATATATACTAATAATAATTAATACTTAACACAATATACAAAATCAATATATTATGTTATTATATTATACTATATGATTATTTGTATTATATTCTAATTATCTAACATTAATACAATGTAATATATTGTATTATATTATATTCTATATGTAATAATATAATATAAGTTTATATAGTTTAATATATGATATAATTTAATATATATATTATATTATATTATATTATAGTAATATAATATAAAAATAATAATTAGAGTAATTTTAAATTTTTATGGTTAGTAATCTTGAATTTTTATGATATATCAAATACGATGATGCTAGATTATAGCAATGATCCTTGTTCAATGCGATATAATATATCAAATATTAAATAAAATAATTTTTAATTACTGAGAATCAAATGATTTCATGATCAAAATTAAAATCCAGTCGTTGCAATGATCAAAATTAAATTATAATAATAATCATTACTGGGCAATATATAATAATAATTAAATAATTATATTAGTATAACCCATATTAACGATGCTCACAATTTTTTTCAATTAAAGCTTAGATTTAGGATTTTTGGAGCATTAAATTTAAAATGTGACATATATTGGTGGACATTTATATTTGAGCATTCATTAAATAAAGATTATAGTTATAATTTATGATAGAAATAGTATTAGAGCGAACCCAACCCATAGCACATATAGACTAGGAAATACTATAAATTGGTTCTTTTGAGGTTAACAATACGTTGAATAATGATATTATGACATTACTTTTAGATTGCCAATCATGAGTAGGATCGTAGAACTAGTGTTTCATTATTCATGGGATAAATCATGATTGAGACTAATATGATCCTGATTAACAATAGGTTGAATCATAAGACTATAACACTACTTATAGATTGCCAATCATGAGTTGGATCGCAGAACTAGTGTTTCGTTATTCTTAGGATAAATCATGATTGAGACTAGTCCGATATTGAAAAGATAATCTAGATAATTTGAATGCACATTGGGATGTGGAATATAATTCTTCTTTTGACTTTGATTTGACATGTTTGAAGCAGCTATTGCAATGATTTGTTTTTATACGAAGACATGTTCTATGATATTGGAATAACGTTTATCTTGAAAAGTGCATTCTATGATATTTTCATTATTTATAATTCTTTTAATGGGCAATGCCTTCCTCTTCTATTAGGAAAAAATCTTAGACACCGTAATAATATCATGAACAGGGGGTGCTATGTCAAGAAAACATTTTTTCATTAAGAGTTCTCGCTTCTCAATTGCTCAACCAAAAGTGCGAAGCTAGTTTTATAGCATTGAGTGCAAGGACTAGTTTAACTTATCATTAAAATGTTATAAGTAATGTCTATGTACAATAGAGCATTATAAGTGTTGTTGCTGAAATCCTTCCTCCGGCTCGGGTGCGATCGGACTGCAGCATGGGCTCCCTCCTGTGCGGACCTGCAAGACAGTCCTCACGCGAGAGGCATTGGGGTGGCCCTCTGTGTGTTAGGGAGATTGTTGAGAAATTGTTGCCCCAATCTTATTGATTTTGATGATTACCAAAAGCCATGAGTATATTAAAAGATGCAATGAGTTTATTTACATGAGCAATGAATTTATTTAGAACAATCAATAAGTATGTTAAGTATGACCTTTAATCAATTTAAAAGTAACTTCAAGCTCCATGTTTAAGCTTTCAAAAAGAAATTTTTATACTTCATATTTCAATCAATGAGTTTTTGGAACATTTCTTGAATTGATTCCTAATGACAATTTTATTGTATTCAAGTCAAAAAATTGATTTAAAATTAATGTGGAATGAATTTCAAGTCAATTAGAAATTACTCTGATTTTTGATACGTTCCGGAGCCGACTCTAGAGTTTTAGAGTCGACTCCACTCAGTATACAGAGATTCCTGATTTTCACGAGTCGACCCCTGTGATTTCAAGAGTCGACCCCCGATTCTGTCGAGCCGACTCCATGACTGTGTGAGTCGACTCCGCTCAGACACCAGAAGGTTATTTTTCTGAGCACTTCGCGAGTCGACCCCTTGCCTTTCATGAGTCGACCCCCGACTGTCAGGAATTGACACTTTATTTTCGTTGAGTCGACCCTTTAACTTTCTGAATATTTCTATTTTTGGTAACGCATCTTCGAACCGACTCGCTCAAAGCTGGAGTCGACTCCAACAATATGGGCGTGATTTTTTTGAATGCCAACTCAGCGCCAACGGTAAGATTTTTCATTAACGGCTATATTTTCTTGTTTCTAACGGCTATATTTTTGCAGAAATATAAATAGAGAAGCCGTTTTCAAATCAAAATATACAAATAGAGAGATATACACATCAAGAGAGAAAAAGAAAAAAAAATCGGAAAAACAGAGCATCATTTGAAAAAATCCGTGATTCAAAAATAGAGTGAAAGAAAAAGTGTGAAATCAAAGGAAGCTTCGTCTATGCTCAAGTTCATCAATCCAAGAAAGCTTCAGAAGAAAATCCAAGAGCTTTCAAGAGCAAATCAAAAGATTTTCAACATTCAAAGAAAGGAAGAAAAAGCTCAAATCAACTCCAACGTTCAATCCATGAAGAATCCGAGCTGAGGCCCGATTCTACACTTCAAAGGAGTTGAAGAAAAGAAGAAAAGAAGAAAAGCTCAAAAGCCAACCAACTACAAATCAGGCTTTTCTAAACTTTGTTCTTTTATTTGATTATCTGCTCATTGAGGAGCTCTGTAATTGAAAAATAATATTTCTATTATTTGTGTCTAGTTCAATCTGGGGGATTGAACTAGTGGAGGTAGTCTTACCTCGGTACAAGCTTGGTATAGCTTGTGTTAGGGTTTTTGTGCTGCTGAGCCCGAAAAACCGGCTGGGTTCGTTGTGATCCCGGAAAAATAACAAGTTTGAGTTGTGAGCTTGTAAAACAACTCGGCTGTAATCAAGGAAGATTATAGTGTGGACCCAAGTGAATCTTGGGAGTGGATGTAGGTGTTGGATACACCGAACCACTATAAAATCTTTGTGTTTGCCGTGCTTCCATTGACTCTATCTCTATCTCTGTTTAATTCACTGTACTGTGTATTTACATTGCATTTGCTTTCATTCTTCTTAAGCAAACTATTTTAAAAGGCTAAATTTTTAAAGAACCCAATTCACCCCCCTCTTGGGTTGTCATCTGGGCCAACAATTGGTATCAGTGCAAGTGCTCATTAGATTTTGATCACACGATCAAGAGCTAAAGATCCAAATGGCAACTCAAGTTGGATCATTTGCCGAAGGTCATTCTACGAATAGACCTCCTTTGTTTAATGGTTCCAACTATTCTTATTGGAAAGCAAGAATGAGGATATTCATTCAAGCTTCTGATTATGAATTATGGGGTGTTATAATTAATGGACCTAGTACACCCACACATGTTATTGATGGCACTATTGTTCCTAAGCCCGAAAGGGACTTGAATGATAATGATAGGAAGATGGCACAGCTTAACGCTAAAGCCATGAATGTTTTATATTGCTCTTTAGATGCAAATGAATTTAATAGAATCTCCACATGTAATTCCGCAAAGGAGATTTGGGATAGATTAGAGGTTACCCATGAGGGTACCAACCAAGTAAAAGAATCTAAAATTAATATTCTTGTTCATAAATATGAGTTGTTTAGCATGGAACAATCTGAAACCATTGCATGCATGTATACTAGATTTACAGATATTGTTAATGGTTTAAAAAGTCTTGGTAAGACATATACTAACTCAGAACTTGTTCGAAAAATTCTTAGGTCATTACCAAGATCATGGGAAGCAAAAATGACAGCAATCCAAGAAGCAAAGGACCTCAACACTCTACCCTTAGAGGAGCTTCTAGGATCACTTATGACCCATGAGCTGACAATGAAGCAGCACGTAGAGGATGACACAAAGAAGAAGAAAGTGATTGCCCTCAAAGCTGCAAAAGAAGAAGAGAGCAGCAGCGATGATGATGATGATGATGAAGAGACTGCTCTCTTAGCTAAAAAGTTTAAAAGATTCATGAGGAGAAAGAAACCCTTCCACAAGAAGAAATTTGGAGCAAAGTGGGAAGGAGAAAAGGATAAGAACAAGGACAAGGACAAAGAAAAAGAGAAAGACCCCTTGACTTGCTATGAGTGTAACAAACCGGGGCACTTTAGGAATGAATGTCCTAAATTAAAGAAAGCCTACAAAAAGAAAAAGAAGGCTTATGTGGCGACTTGGAGTGATAGCGAAGAATCTTCTTCCGAAGAAGAAGAACAAAAGGAAGTCTCAAACGTATGTTTTATGGCGAACGACAACGATGAGGTAAGTTCCGATAACCCTTGCGATGAATTTGCTTTTGATGAATTATTTGATGCTTTTAATGAACTTGTCGGTGATTTCAAGGTTTTGAAAAAGAAATACAAGCTTTTGAAAAATGAAAATTTAACTTTCATTAAAGAAAAGGAAGATCTTAATAATGAAGTAAGAAACTTAAATCTGAAAATGAAATTTTGGTAAAAGAAAAAGAATTAATTTTAATGAAAATGATAAACTAAGGAAAGAGGTTGAAAAACATAAGAACATAGTTGATAAGTTTACCTTAAGCTCAACTAAATTGGACATGTTATTAAATAGTCAAAAAGCAGTTTTTGACAAAGCCGGATTAGGGTATAACACTTTAAGAAAACAAAAATCACTGAAAAATATTTTTGTGCGTGCTGGCCAAAGTAATTTTACATGCTTTAAATGTAATCAAAAAGGACATAAATCTTATGAATGTAAAATTCTAAAACCTAATAAAAACTTAAATATTAAAGGAAAGAAAATATGGGTTCCGAAAGGAACAATATTTGTTGCTACTAACCATGAAGGACCCAAGAAAGCTTGGGTACCTAAACATAAAGTTTGATTTCATTGCAGGAATGTCTTGTGGCCAAGAGATCAAAGAGAAAGTGGTATCTTGATAGTGGCTGCTCAAGACATATGACGGGTGACAAAGAAGAATTCATCACCCTTGAAGAAAAGAAAGGAGGAGTTGTTACATTTGGCGACAATGGCAAAGGCCAAATCTTGGGGTTTGGTAACATTCAAATAACTCCCTCCACATATATTGAAAATGTACTTTATGTTGATGGTTTAAAGCATAACTTAATTAGTATAAGCCAATTATGTGACAAAGGTTTTAAAGTATCATTTGAATCTTCTATATGCACAGTAGCTAATCCCATTGATAATAGCATTGTTTTTATTGGAAATAGAAATGGCAATGTATACTGATTGACTTAGACAATTTGTCTACTAATAATCATTGCTTAGTTGCTAATAATGCTAATATGAATGAGATTGGTTGGTTGTGGCATCGAAGATTAGGTCACGCAAGCACACACCTGATTTCAAAACTAATTAGAATGGATTTAGTAAAAGGTCTACCTAAAATAGATTTTGAAAATAACAAAATATGTGATGCATGTCAGTTTGGAAAACAAACGAGAAGTTCTTTTAAATCTAAAAATGTTGTTTCAACTTCTAGGCCATTAGAGCTACTTCACATGGACCTTTTTGGACCAACTAGAACCACAAGTCTAGGAGGAAAGAAATATGGTCTTGTGATTGTAGATGATTACTCTAGATTCACTTGGGTAATATTTTTAGCTCACAAAGATGAGACTTTCTCGATATTCCTGAAATTCTTCAAGAAAGTCACAAATGAGAAAAACACTACCATAGTGTCTCTAAGAAGTGATCATGGAACTGAATTTGAAAATCATTTATTTGAAAGTTTTTGCAATGAAAATGGTATTAATCATAATTTTTCTGCACCAAGAACCCCTCAACAAAATGGAGTAGTTGAAAGAAAAATAGACTCTAGAAGACATGGCCCGTACCATGCTATGTGAAAGTAAACTCCCGAAATACTTTTGGGCGGAAGCTATTAACACGGCATGTTACATCCTAAATAGAGCTTTAATAAGACCTATTTTAAAGAAAACACCTTATGAATTATGGCATGATAGAAAACCCAACATTAAATATTTTCATGCATTTGGTTGTAAATGTTTTGTTCACAATAATGGTAAAAATAATTTAGGCAAATTTGATGCTAAATCTGATGAAGGAATATTCTTAGGATACTCAACAACTAGTAAAGCATATAGAGTATTTAACAAGAAAACTTTAGTTGTTGAAGAATCCATTCATGTAGTTTTTGATGAATCTTTAGCAACTCGTTCCGAAAAATTTGATGATGAAGAAGATACAAACATAATTGAGAAAGATCTTGAAAAATTAAATATTGATGTATCTTCAGATCATGAGCAAGACGCTAAAGATAATGATTCACCTAAGGATGATGATACTAACACTAATCATAATGATATGGATCTTCCTAGGGATTGGAGATATGCTTATAGTCACCCTAAGGAATTGATTATAGGTGATCCATCTCAAGGAATAAGAACTAGATCATCTATGAGAAATATTAGTAATCATCTTGCATTTGTATCACAAATTGAACCTAAAACTATTGAAGAAGCTGAAAAAGATAATAATTGGATGTTAGCAATGCAAGAAGAATTAAATCAATTTACTAGAAATAATGTATGGACTTTAGTAGAAAGACCTAAAGATCATTCTGTTATAGGATCAAAATGGATATTTAGAAATAAACTAGATGAAAATGGCATAGTAATTAGAAACAAAGCTAGATTAGTTGCAAAAGGATATAATCAAGAAGAAGGTATTGATTTTGATGAAACCTTTGCACCAGTAGCTAGATTAGAAGCCATTAGACTATTACTTGCATTTGCATGTCACATGAATTTTAACTTATTTCAAATGGATGTAAAAAGTGCTTTTCTAAATGGATTTATAAATGAAGAAGTATATGTAGAACAACCACCAGGTTTTGAAGATCATGAATTTTCAAATCACGTTTTTAAATTGCACAAAGCATTATATGGTTTGAAACAAGCACCTAGAGCATGGTATGATAGATTAAGTAAATTCTTAATTGAAAATGATTTTATAAGAGGAAATGTTGATAAAACATTATTTTTGAAAAGAAAAGGTAAAGATTTATTAGTAGTTCAAATATATGTTGATGATATCATTTTTGGTGCTACTAACAATCTTCTATGTCAAGAGTTTGCTAAGCTAATGCAGGGTGAATTTGAAATGAGCATGATGGGAGAACTCAATTTCTTCCTTGGACTCCAAATCAAACAAAGCAAAGAGGGAATCTTTATCAACCAAACAAAATACACAAGAGAAATTCTAAAGAAGTTTGGTATGGAATCAATCAAACCCCTCGGAACACCAATGAGTCCTTCATGCAAGCTGGACAAAGATGAAGAAGGTAAGAAGGTTGATCAAAAATATTATCGAGGTATAATCGGATCCCTACTTTACTTAACTGCAAGTAGACCAGACATAATGTTTGCTGTTTGCTTATGTGCTAGATTTCAGTCTGAACCTAAAGAATCACATTTAATTGCTGTTAAAAGAATACTAAGATACTTAAGTGGAACAAAAAATGTAGGTTTATGGTATTCTAGAGACTCAACATTGAACTTAATTGCATATACTGATTCTGATTATGCTGGATGTAAGTTAGATAGAAAAAGCACAAGTGGTGCATGCCAATTCTTAGGAAGTAACTTAATCTCATGGTTTAGCAAAAAGCAAAATTCAGTTGCATTATCAACTACTGAAGCTGAATATGTTGCAGCTGGAAGTTGCTGTGCTCAAATCCTATGGATTAAGCGACAACTTGAAGACTATGGTATCACACTTGATAAAACACCTATAAAATGTGATAACACAAGTGCAATTAATCTAACAAAAAATCCAATTCAACATTCTAGAACTAAACACATAGAAATTAGATATCACTTTATAAGAGAACATGTTGCCAATAATGAAATTTGTCTTGATTATGTTAATACTGAAGATCAATTAGCTGATATATTTACAAAACCCTTGAGTGAAGAAAGATTCTGTTATCTTAGAGGAGAGTTAGGGATTTGTGATCCATTAGAATGAATTTGAAACCCCTAAGGAAATTTTATCTAAAATTCTTTCAAATCCTTGATCTTTAAGGAAATCTTATCTAGAATTCATATCTAATTGATCTATTAAAATCCAATGATTATTTTATCAATTTTTATGATCAATATCCGGACACATTTCAGATTATCTGAAACTTTATGTTTTTTGCTCTGAAATGGTCTCGGAGCCGACTCGGTCAGTATCGGAGTCGACTCCATGTTTCTGCTGAAACTCTAGAGTCGACCCCTTCTCTGCGCGAGTCGACTCCACTTCGGGATAGTTTTCTGTGACTACCCGGAGTCGACCCCTCACTTTGCGGGAGCCGACTCGAAGTGGTCCCAGGTCGATTTATCTAGGGCAGAGTCGACTCGCGCTCATTTCTATCTCTCAAATCCTTCAAATACTCTCTCCAAAATTTTTCCTAACCTACCAAATCCTCAGAAATCCCTGATTAACCCTTCCACTAGATCAAATGGCTCCTAAAACCCGTGGATCTAACCTTGGTGCGGCCGGAGTGAAAAGGAAGAAGGCGGTGAGGAAGACTGTGAGGCGTCCCGCTCGTGAACCTTCACCGAGCATGGATTCAACCTCATCCTCTTCGACTCCTAGTGCTTCTCCCTCTACGGCTCCATCTCAGGTAGATCGACTTGCCGATAGAGTGATAACAACCGGGAGGAAAGTTGATTTTGAATTATTTGAGGCCGAAGGATTTCTTGTGGGGAGGCAGTTGATTGAAATGGGTTGGGAAAGATTTGTTCTTTAGATTGTCCTACCTACCCAGCCCTAGTCAAAGAATTTTATAAGAATCTATCAAGAGGAGACAATGGACTTGTAAGCATCATTAGAGGAAATAGAATATCTGTGACAGTGGATTTGCTTTCTAGATTGTTGGATCTTCCAGTGTCGGGTACATCTACTTTTTCTTCTGAAGATAGAAGCCCAGCTCTATCAAGATTGCTTAACAGGGAGATTGTTGGTTTTGAAGAGGTCTTTGCTAATCAATTGTCCTTAGAATTAAGACTTCTCCATAATATTTGTAGTAGAATCCTATTCCCCAAGATTGGGAGATTTGATATGTTTCTGAAAGAGATATATTTGTAATGGATGCTATAGTAACTGGTAAACCCATTAATCTTCCAAGCATGATATTATGGTACATTGCTGATTGTGGAAGCAAGAGAAAATCTAGTTTACCCTACGGCATGATTCTTACTAAAGTCTTTCAAAGCCAAGGGATAATCATATCAGATAGTGAGCCAATGAGGAATTTAAGACACACCGATTACTATAGTTTGGCCACTATTCATAGAATGGGTTTTGTGAAGAAGAATGGCAGATGGGAAAGGAAAGGTATGATGGAAGATAGAGCCGTGGATGCTGAGGCACCGGGACCGTCAGTCAGACATTCTTCGCTGTACCTCCGAGCTCTCCTGTTCCTGCTCCAGTCCCTTCCCCTGCTCCGTTGGTTGATCAGACATCATCTTCGTCTTCGGTTTCTCAGAACTTCAGTTAAGGCAGCTTAAAGTCTTCTTGATGATCAGGCAGATAAATTGAAATCAGAGTTTGAAAACAAATTTATGAATCTTAAAGAAACTCTTTACTCTTTAGATGATCGGATCACCAAGATTGAGTCAACTCTTAGCACTTCATCTGAGTCTTTAAGTGGAGACCTAAAGAATATCTTTGAAGAACTTAAAGACATCTGTGGTGATGGTGAGACCTATGCAAAATGCAATGCTGAACTCCAAGATAAAATATTAACTGCTTGCACTTTTGTAGATGAAAGACTGAAGGATTATGTTAAGATTCAAACTGACGGAATGAAAAATATTATAGATCACTTAACTAGGATTGTAAGGACTCACTTTTGATGTATTAGATGCTTAGTCTTTGCAATGTAATGAAGTTCACTTTATGTTTTACATTTTGATACTTTGATGTAATGAAAAGTCTGTTTTGAATGCTCAATGTAATCTGAGTTTATATGTACTTCTCCTATTATCAATGAATCTCAGATTTTGTTAAAACATATCTTGAATGAATGATTATGTTTGATGCATCTCTACCTTTTTGTTGATAACAAAAAAGGGGGAGAGTTTTATAACTATATATGCATGGGGGAGAAATTAATTAATCGAATGATATTAAAATGATTGAATGAATGAGATAAATAATTGAATGGGATATTTATTTGAGTTTCATAGGGGGAGCTACCTCATTCAGGGGGAGCCTAAGCCTAACTATGAAAATAAAATAAATTCTTTAATCAATCTTGCATATTCTCAATGTTTTTGTCATCATCAAAAAGGGAGATTGTTGGGGAGATTGTTGAGAAATTGTTGC
Organism: Calamus simplicifolius; assembly: GCA_900491605.1. Classification (NCBI taxonomy): domain Eukaryota; kingdom Viridiplantae; phylum Streptophyta; class Magnoliopsida; order Arecales; family Arecaceae; genus Calamus; species Calamus simplicifolius. Next base: position 942,930 of record UESW01003962.1, read on the forward strand.
CCCAATCTTATTGATTTTGATGATTACCAAAAGCCATGAGTATATTAAAAGATGCAATGAGTTTATTTACATGAGCAATGAATTTATTTAGAACAATCAATGAGTATGTTAAGTATGACTTTAATCAATTTGAAAGTAACTTCAAGCTCCATGTTTAAGCTTTCAAAAAGAAATTTTTATACTTCATATTTCAATCAATGAGTTTTTGGAACATTTCTTGAATTGATTCCTAATGACAATTTTATTGTATTCAAGTCAAAAAATTGATTTAAAATTAATCTGGAACGAATTTCAAGTCAATCAGAAATTACTCTGATTTTTGATACGTTCCGGAGCCGACTCTAGAGTTTCAGAGTCGACTCCACTCAGTATACAGAGATTCCTGATTTTTACGAGTCGACCCCTGTGATTTCAAGAGTCGACCCCCGATTCTGTCGAGCCGACTCCATGACTGTGTGAGTCGACTCCGCTCAGACACCAGAAGGTTTTTTTTCTGAGCACTTCGCGAGTCGACCCCTTGCCTTTCATGAGTCGACCCCCGACTGTCAGGAGTCGACACTTTATTTTCGTTGAGTCGACCCTTTAACTTTCTGAATATTTCTATTTTTGGTAACGCATCTTCGAGCCGACTCGCCCAAAGCTGGAGTCGACTCCAACAAATCTGGGCGTGATTTTTCTGAATGCCAACTCAGCTCCAACGGTAAGATTTTTCATTAACGGCTATATTTCTTGTTTCTAACGGCTATATTTTTGCAGAATCTATAAATAGAGAAGCGTTTTCAAATCAAAAATATACAAATAGAGAGATATACACATCAAGAGAGAAAAAGAAAAAAATCGAAAAAACAGAGCATCATTTGAAAAAATCCGTGATTCAAAAATAGAGTGAAAGAAAAAGTGTGAAATCAAAGGAAGCTTCGTTTGTGCTCAAGTTCATCAATCCAAGAAAGCTTCAGAAGAAAATCCAAGAGCTATTCAAGAGCAAATCAAAAGATTTTCAACATTCAAAGAAAGGAAGAAAAAGCTCAAATCAACTCCAACGTTCAATCCGTGAAGAATCCGAGCTGAGGCCCGATTCTACACTTCAAAGGAGTTGAAGAAAAGAAGAAAAGAAGAAAAGCTCAAAAGCCAACCAACTACAAATCAGGCTTTTCTAAACTTTGTTCTTTTATTTGATTATCTGCTCATTGAGGAGCTGTGTAATTGAAAAATAATATTTCTATTATTTGTATCTAGTTCAATCTGGGGATTGAACTAGTGGAGGTAGTCTTACCTCGGTACAAGCTTGGTATAGCTTGTGTTAGGGTTTTTGTGCTGGTGAGCCCGGAAAACCGGCGGTTCGTTGTGATCCCCGAAAAACAATAAGTTTGAGTTGTGAGCTTATAAAACAACTCGGCTGTAATCAAGGAAGATTATAGTGTGGACCCAAGTGAATCTTGGGAGTGGATGTAGGTGTTGGATACACCGAACCACTATAAAATCTTTGTGTTTACCGTGCTTCCATTGACTCTATCTCTATCTCTGTTTAATTCACTGTACTGTGTATTTATATTGCATTTGCTTTCATTCTTCTTAAGCAAACTATTTTAAAAGGCTAAATTTTTAAAGAACCCAATTCACCCCCCCCCTCTTGGTTGTCATATGGGCAACACTGCGGAAGACCCTCCGACGCTCAAGTCAGTGAAGACCAGCAATCAACAAATATGGGGAGAAGGATTCCTGAGGAAGAGTTCCTCCGAGCTCTCATGGGAGCTTTTATGGCGGAGTGTGAGAACTGTGAATAAAAAATGGGCGTAGAATAGCCGTACCTGAGAGGCTTGAGGCTGGCCGAGCTATGTTGGGGTTGGCTTGAATGAAAGCGCCAAGGCATGGCTCGGCCTAAATGAAGCGGGGCTTGAGTGCGAGGCATGCTTTCTCCTTTCTTTTTATTCCATTAAATGCTGGCCAAGTCATTATGACTGTTTCTCTACCATTAAATGTTTCAGCCTATTGACTTGACTACCGGATATTAATGAGGGCCTTTGGAAGAACCCACGCACGTCGCCCTTTTTCCCTCTTGTTCTCTTTCTTTATTATAACGAGACGCTTGTTGCTAGAATATTGCGCCAACAGGCCAGCTGGCAAACAGGGCATTTGGATTCGGCGCGACCTCATCGCCAATATAAGTGATCAATAATGTAATGATGATTTTATCCTTCAATAATAAGTAATAAATCCTCCTCTCTTTAAATTAGTCTCAGCAAGCAAGCAAGCCGACAACAAAAAAAAAAAAAAAAATCTCATTGTAAATAATGAACTAAGGGGCCATTTGGATCTCCATTTGGCATATGGGAACCAAACATGACCTTACTTATTTCAAAATTAAAAAAAAAAAAGATCTCATTGTAATTTTTAAAATTGTATCCCAATAAGCAAGACGTCAACAATAAAAAAAACCTAGCATCCAACTTGATGCTAAGCGAGACATGGATCATTTTCATGAATTTTCTCAAACCTTTTTTGGCTCTTTTAATTTTCGGTAGAAATTTAATATTTTCCTTAAGCTTTTAAGTCATCTTATAATGCCCTTTTGAGTTACACTTGATTCAAAATTTTTTAAAGTTATCTTCTTCTCAAACTCTAAATAGATGGACTTTTCCACATGTATCTAAGTCTCATGTTTTTTTCTATTCTTTTGAACTTTTCTTCCTTATTTAGATATTTTTTATTTAAAATATTATATACCTATCAATGTTGTGTTAGATTACATACAAGATAATAACTAAATACTTCTGTCTAATACAATGCATCCCTATGTTTCAACTACAACCCTAGTACTTTAGTGCTCCCAGGGTTTAAATGATGCTAGCAATAAGTTTGGATTAAGATCCCATTTAGTAGAACTTTTGAATGACTCAAAAGTACTTTTGAAGGGATAAAAGTACTTTTTAGTATTTTAAGGATATTTGATAACAAATTGTAAAGCACTTTTAAAATAATGTAGAAGTTATTAAATACTTAATTTACTTAAGAAAAGCTAAATTCGAAGCTTTTCAAAAAGCTTTGATTGGGAAAGCTATTTTATTGAACTTGAAGGTTATAGATTCAAACCACAGATTGACCACATTTAGTACTATAATATAATAATAATAATATATGGTTATAATAATATAATATTATGATAATATATTTATATTAAAATATAATATGATGATATTATTATAATTATAATGTAATGATGTAGTGTAAAATATAGATAATATTATAATATTAAAAAGTTATAATATAGTATATTAATATAATATTATATTATAGAGCCAAACTTGGCTGCACTTGGAATGTAGTCAAGCTAAATCCAATCATTTTTTCATCATTAGATCTACACAACTCACCGATCTTAAAGATAAAAAAAATGGGATGATTTCTTGATCCATATAGATCTAAAGATGAAAAAAATAACAGATCCCAAACTTGATATAGCCAAGTCTAGCTTTATATTACACTACAAGAAAATTAAAATATAGCAACGCCAAAATGCATCGCTAAACAAGCTATAGCGATGCAATAAAGGCGTCGCTAAAATATTTG
>UESW01003962.1:947519-1013518 GCA_900491605.1 Calamus simplicifolius
GAGGGTCTTCCACGGAGGGCCACCCCCAACGCCTCTCGCGTAAGGACTATTTTGCAGGTCTGCCCAGGAGGGAGCCCGTCCCAGAGCCCGATCACGCCCGAATTGGAGGACAGATTTTAGCAGCAACAAATTAGCACTAGAGGAAGGGCATCAAGTCCTATAAACTTGTGATTCAGGAGACAAGGATCTTGATCTGAGAGAGAACTCCTCCTATGGACAACTGAAGAAAGGCTACCTCCGAAGCCCAGGATCAGGTTGCCTCCCAAAGACCTGATCCGATGAGCAGTGTAGCGCCACCCCCGCCACCAGTTGAGGCCATCGGCGGCCCCAGTGACCCAGGACCAGTTTGCCTCACTGGTCCAGCAAGTCCAGGCTCTAACCCACTTGATTCAGGGGCGCTTTGAAGCTCCCCGACCAGCCGCTCTCACCTTGCATCCTCCTAAGGAGAATGCAGCCCCCGCTCATCCGGCGATCTCCTCCTCCGACCCGCATGGGGTTGCCGACCCCCCTCGTCGCCCTAGGGAAGCTGAGCCAGCCCCCCAAGTTGTCCATGGCAAAAATCTTCCCCGATCTCGGCGAGCCCGATCCCTCTCTCCGGTGTTCTCTCGCCATGACTCGACACCGTCTCATTTCTCTCCTCATCTGGCCTCTCCTGTTGTGCCTGAAGAGATCCGCCAGCAACTCCGGAAGATGCGTCAGGAGTTAGATGCCGCCAAGCAGGCCCATCCGCTCCACCATCAGACAGAGCAGGGCATTCCCTTTTCCAAGGGAATCATGGAGGAAGTGATTCCCTTCCACGTGAAGCTGCCCGCCATCGAGCCCTATCATGGGGCTTCTGATCCCGACAACCACCTCAGCAACTTTAGATCGATCAGATGTTCCACGGGGCATCAGATGCGATCCTCTGCCGTGCCTTCCCCTCCATCCTCAGGGGATCCACTCGAACCTGGTTCAATGCTTTGAAACTAAGTTTTGTTAGTTCATTCGACGAGCTGAGCGCCTCTTCATCAACCAGTTTGTCAGCAGCCGTCGTCACCGGTGGAGATCCGACTCCCTCTCTGAGGTTAAGCAGAGAGAGGGGGAGTCCTTGAAAAAATATCTCGGTCATTTTAACACGGCTATGTTGGAAGTGGACCACCTTAATCATGAGGTGGCCATGTCCACCCTAGCAGGCGGAGTATTGAAGGAGAGTGACTTTTACCTGGCGCTGAGGTCAACTACCCTCAGAACCTCTCTGACATGATGGCTCTGGAAGACAAATATGCCAGAGTCGAAGAATACGGAGAGCTGCCCACATCGAGCTGACAAGGAAAAAGGAGCCCAAGGGCTCGACAAGCACCGATCTGCCCGCCAGCCAAGTCTGCCTCGCCGCCAAAGTGTTCCTCCGCCCCTTGCCGAGGAACCGCACCCGGAGCCCACCAAGGAGGTTCAACCGGTTCACTCCGTTCACTGCTCCAAGGGTAGAGATCCTCATGGCGATAGAGCGCCAGCTCCCCCAACCACCTCCTCTCCGAGGGAATGCTACCTGGAGAGATCCCACCAAATACTGTCGCTATCATCGGGATCATGGCCATGACACTGAGGAGTGCTGGCAGCTAAAGAACGAGATCGAAAGGCTCATCCAGCGGGGTAGGCTGGACCAATTCAGGAGAGCACCCGAGCCAAGGAACGGGGGTGATCGTCAACCTGAGCCTCAGCAACCTCCTCCTCCGAATCCTCGATCGCTGGTCACATTAATGTGATCGAGGCATTGGCAGTCCGTCGAGTGGGCGGAACGATGAAGAAGGTTCAGTGCCAAAGAAAGCGCGAACAAATGAGCTCTCCTTCTCCGACAGCGACCTCCAGAAAATACAGTTCCCGCATGATGATGCGTTGGTTGTATCCCTTAATCTGAACAACTATGATGTAGATCAAATTCTAATTGATAGTGGAAGCTCCGTCAATGTTTTGTATCTCGATGTGTTTCTGAAGATGAAACTGCTTATAGAGAATCTCTGAGCTGTGGACTCCACCCTAATGGGGTTCACCGGTGATGTTATCACCCCGGAAGGAGTCGTGACCATGACGGTCCATGCAGGAACTTGGCCTTCCATTGCCACGATTCACGTAGATTTTCTAGTGACCAAGCTTCGGTCGCCCTACAATGCAATTTTTGAGAGACCCAGCCTGATGTTCCTTAGAGTTGCAGTCTCCATCCTGCACCTAGCAATGAAGTTCCCTACCGGATGGGGAGTGGGAGTAGTCCGAGGAAACCAAGCTGTAGCTCGGCAGTGTTTCGTCACCAGCCTGCAATCCAAATTGCCCGAGATTGATGGACTGGACGCTCGGGAAGATTTTGCCAAGCAACGGGGAGAACCAGCTGAAGAGCTAGAGGAGGTGCCGCTGAACAAAGCCCGGCCAGACCGAACTATAAAGATCGGGTCACTGCTAAAAGGGAAACCTCGGACGGAGCTGATCGACTTTGTCTGAATGAATGCTGATGTTTTCGCCTGATCAGCTTCCGATATGCCGGGAATCAGCCTGGATGTTCTCGTTCATTGTCTTAATGTGGATGAGATGTCCCGGCCCATAAAGCAGAAGAAGAGGAGCTTCGCCCCTGAGCGGCAGAAGGCGATTGAGGAAGAAGTTCACAAACTTGTTAATGCAAACTTCATTCGGGAGGTAAACTATCCAAGCTGGCTGTCCAATGTCGTCATGGTAAAGAAGTCGAATGGAAAATGGCGGATCTGCATCGACTTCACCGACCTCAATAAAGCCTGCCCGAAGGACAGCTTCCCTCTCCCTCGGATCGATCAACTTGTAGATGCTACTTCAGGCATCAAATGCTAACCTTCATGGACGCCTATTTTGGCTATAATCAAATCTGAATGGCGTCTGAGGATGAAGAAAAGACCGCCTTCATAACCGATCAGGTACATATTGCTACCGTGTCATGCCTTTTGGTCTGAAGAATGCAGGTGCAACTTACCAAAGGCTGGTCAACAAGGTCTTCAAGGAGAAAATCGGCCGAAACATGGAGGTATATATCGACGACATGCTGGTCAAAAGCAAAGAAGCTTCCCAGCACATTGAGGGCCTATCTGAGAGCTTCGCGACACTCTGAAAATATCGGATGAAGCTCAATCCAACAAAGTGTGCCTTCGGTGTCAATTCTGGGAAGTTTCTGGGCTTCATGGTTTCTCAGCGAGGCATTGAAGCTAACCCCAGAAGATTCAAGCCATTCAGCAAATGACACCCCCAACATCTATCAAAGAGGTCCAGCGCCTGATAGGAAGGATTGCGGCCCTCAACCGCTTCGTAGCTCGATCGGCCGAAAGGTGCCTTCCCTTCTTTAAAGCTCTTCGATCTGCCAAGAATTTTCAATGGACTCCTGAGTGCCAAAAATCATTTGAGGACCTCAGGAGGTATCTCGGCTCTCCACCCCTCCTCAGCAGCCCCAACTCGGAGAGATACTATTCCTGTACTTGGCAGTTTCAGAAGGCTCAATTGGCTCAGTTTTAGTCAGAAAAGAGAAAAAGACTCAAAAGCCGATCTACTATCAGCAAACTGCTCCAGGACGCCGAGACAAGGTACACTCAAATCAAAAAGTTGGTTTTGGCCCTGGTAACATCAGTTCGAAGGCTGCAGCCATATTTCCAGTCGCATTATGTGACAGTTCTCACCGACCAACCCATCAAGGCAGTGGTTCATCGCCCGGAGACATTAGGAAGGATGGCTAAATGGGCCGTCGAACTAAGCGAGCATGACATCCGGTACCAGCCTCGCCCGGCCATCAAGGCCCAGGTTCTAGCTGACTTCCTCCTTGAATGTACTATCCAGGAGGATGGTTCCACTCCAGACTCCCCCGAATAACCGAAATCTGATGCCCTGTGGCTGCTCCATGTTGACGGATTGTCCAATGCTGGTGGCTCAAGCACTAGCCTAATCCTCACCAGCCCAAAAGGGGCTACCTTCGAGTATGGCGTTCGCTTCTCCTTCCCAGCCTCCAATAACGAAGCCGAGTATGAAGCTCTGCTCGCTGGACTTTGAATCGCCCGTGACCTCAAAGTGAAGAAGTTAAATGCCTTCACTGGCTCTCAATTGGTGGCTGGCCACGTACGGGGCGAGTTTGAGGCCGGGAGCCAAACATGATTCGGTATCTCCAGCAGGTGTGGGACTTGCTTTCCCACTTCTCTGAATTTGAAGTTATCCAGATCCTCAGATCCGAGAATGCCCATGCCGATCTATTATCCCGACTGGTGACTGCGGAATCAATGAGTGCCGAATGAAAGTTTTCCCTGAAAATCCTGAAAAGCCTAGCATCGCGGAGGCAGACCAAGTGATGCAAATTGAGACCGAGCCATCCTGATTCGACCCCATCTCGAGGTATCTCAAAGAAGGGTTGCTCCCAGCTGACCGTAAGGAAGCAAGAAAGCCGAAATTGCAAGCTGCCCACTATGTGTTGGTCGACGACCAGCTCTATAAGCGATCCTTTTCCATGCCATTGCTCAAGTGCCTTCGCCATCTGAAGCTAATTATGCTCTTCAGGAGGTACATGAAGGAATTTGCGGTAACCATCTGGGGAGTCGATCTCTATGCCACAAGGTGCTGTGCCAGGGGTACTATTGGCCCACTATGCAAAAGGATGCTGATGATCTCGTCCGAGCTTGTGACTCATGTCAGAGACACTCCAACATCCAGAGGCTCCCCTCCTCTAGTTTACTCCCTATTTCCTCCGTTTGGCCCTTTGCTAAGTGGGGGATGGATATTCTTGGCCCTTTTCCCCTCGCCACCGGACAGAGAAAATTTTTATTTGTCGCCATCGACTACTTCACAAGTGGGTGGAGGCTGAGGCAGTTGCCCAAATAACCAAAGCTCGGGCCAGGGACTTTGTGTGGAGATCCATTATCTACCGCTTCGGCCTTCCGCATACAATTATCACTGACAATGGCAGGCAGTTTGATAACCCAAAGTTCCAAGGTTTCTGCGAGGAACATGGGATCTGCCACCGCCTTACATCGGTGGGGCATCCACAAGCCAATGGAGAAGCCGAAGTAGCTAATCGGACCTTGCTTCAAGGGATCAAAGTTCGGCTCGCCAGAGCCCGAGGAAGATGGGCGGACGAACTTCATCACGTCCTATGGGCTTACCGCACTACCCAGAGAATCCCCACCGGCGAGACCCCGTTTCGAATGGCCTTTGGCACGAAAGCCGTCATCCCTGTGGAGGTAGGACTCCCTTCTCCGCGAGTGGAGAGCTACTCAAAGGAAGCTAACGACGAGCAACTTCGCACCAATCTCGACCTGGTAGAAGAGATCAGAGAGAAAGCTCGAATCAGAGTAGCTGCATACCAACAAAGAGTGGCTCGCTACCACACCTCCAGAGTCAAAGGAAAATCCTTCTTGCCCGGTGACCTCGTCCTCTGGAAAGCATCCATTTCCAAACCACTGGAGCAAGAAAAGCTGTTGCCAAATTGGGAAGGCCCTTATCAAGTGGCAGAAGTCGTCGGACTTGGCACCTACAAGCTCCAGGATTTGGACGAGAAATTCTTTCCTCGGACGTGGAGTTCAGACAACCTCTGCATATATCACCAATAGAGTACGCTCTCTATAGACTTGCCCCATTTACAGCTTTGGCATCTTGTTTCTATTCTCCGCGGCACGACCGCTATGGTCATTTTTTCTGAAAGGTCATAATAGAAAACAGATGTCGCTTACGCATCCATTCTCGGCACAACCGAGCTATCTCTCGAGCCGAATCTCTGAACCTCGGCAGGACCGAGCCTTGAATCAAATCTCGTACCTCGGCAGGGCCGAGCCTTGAGTCAAATCTTCGACCCTCGACAGGGCCGAGCCTCGAATCAAATCTCCGTACCTTGGTAGGGCCAAGTAAAATATCAAGAAACTTCGTTCGGATTCGGGTAGCTTACAAGCCCCGACCGGACCAAATGGTCTCTAAAATTTCGTTCGAATTCGGGCAGCTTACAAGCCCCGACCGGATCAAATGGTCTCTAAAACTTCATTCGGATTCGGGCAGCTTACAAGCCCCGGCCGGACCAAGCGGTCTCCAAAACTTCGTTTGGACTCGGGCAGCTTACAAGCCCCGGCCGGACCAAGTGGTCTCCAAAACTTCGTTCGGATTCGGGCAGCTTACAAGCCCCGGCCAGACCAAATGGTCTCCAATACTTCGTTCGGATTCGGACAGCTTACAAGCCCCGGTCGGACCAAATGGTCTCCAAAACGTTGTTCAAATTCGAGCAGGATACAAGCCCCGACCGGACCGAATGATGAAGAAACCTTGTCCAAGGTTCGGGCAGCTTACAAGCCCCGGCCGATACCAAAGAATAAAAGCCTCAGCCAAAGCCGAAGTGCATCTCCATTCCTTATTAAAAGCCTCGGCCAGAGCCGAAGAGCGTCACTTATCAAAAAATCTTGGCCAAGGCCGAATGATAAGAACAAACATTTGAAATAACGGCGGACACGAAAGTTGCAGAAATCCTCTTTTTTATTCATCACAAAAAGGATAAAAAAGAAAGAAAAAGATACATGAGCCCTCACTAGGCTTTATCATCTTCTCCGGGAGCCGCCGAACCCTTCCCACGTTGAGCTGACTCGGCGACCTTACGTCGAAGGGATACTACTTCCCCCTCCAGCCGGTCGTTGGCATGGCAAAGGAGCTCGACTTCCCTCATAGAAACGGCCAGATATTGTTGACTACCTTCTGGAGCCGCTCATGATCCGCAAACATTGACGCCAGGGCCTCCCCGTCGATGGTCACCATAACGCGGCTCCCCTGGGACCCCTCACGGCCATTAGCGCCACTGTTCGGCGCCACAGTTGATCGCCCCTCACCTCTAGATGCCATCTCAGAATCCAGAAACTCTTGGGAGATCGGCTGAAGAGATGACTAACAGAGGCATCCTTCTCATCCGTATTTAAACTGCTCCTGGTGAATGTTTCGATCGTTCGAGCCATTAATCTCAACCCGTGGAAAAATGACACGTGTCACCACCTCAATGGGCACTCGTGGGAAATGAAGAGTCCCGCCCCTCGTCGAAGAGGATCATTAATAACGTTGAGGCGCTCAAGGAGCTCCCTTCTTGGGACTAGACTCCCTCCAATCTGCCGGATCATTTTTGAAGTAAATATCCTCAAAAATCTGCCAGACTTCCTCGAATCAGGCGTCCTCGAAAAAACGCAAAGGAAAGAATGTACCAGTGGCCAACACTTAAGCAACATAGCTCGCCCTCTCTGAGAGTGGCCGATTTACAGGCTTCAGGCACCCCCTCCATAGCTCGGGTAGCCCCCATCCTCTTTGGTCGTCCGCACCTGAATCCACAGTTGCAGTAAGGACCAAGTAAACTATCAAAAATCCTCGGCAACGACCGAGCGATATTCTGAATCCTCGGCAACAATCAAGCGATATTCTGAATTCTCGGCAACAACCGAGCGATATTCTGAAGCCTCGGCAACAACCGAGCGATATTTCGAAGCCTCGGCTACAACCGAGTGATTATATGAAGCCTTGGCCGAATCAAATGGCATACTCTTAAAACGTTATCTAAAGCTCTAGTCTAGACGATTAATTTCTCAAACTCTCTGACGCAACTAAGACGTCCTATGATACTTCGGCAGAAGTAAGCAACCTCCTTCTACTCAACCGAAAAGACATACGAGCTATCCCTTTCCAAAGAAATACCTGCTTCGTTCTACAAACGGGATCATGCTTGCCGCATGAGTCCCCGGGACTATCCAGGTCCACCTCTGACCCGAACAGGGACAAATGCTTTTCTCCACTGAGGACCGAACATTGGTCTAAGCAAAACAAGGTAGCAAGAATGCTGCCGAAATATGCCATGACCCAAAAACATGATATGGGAGTAGTAACTCTCAAGCACAATCACATCAAAAAAGAAGCAGGTGCTAAAATATGAAAGAATAAAAGCTTCTTTATTTCTTTACCAATGAAAGGGATTACAACCTCTAAAGAGGCATTACAAGTGCATCATAGCACAAGAAATAAAGACGAACAAATGGCTCGGCCTGACTGTTGCGACCAGCTTCGATTAATAATGATATCTCGGCATCCGACCTAAGATATCAGAGAAATCAGAATGAGTGGATGAGCCCCATTGAGCAAGGCAACCCATCCACCAATCCCTCGGACGGATATGTTGGAGGATCACGACCAAGTCAAAAGACCTGTTGATCCTTGCACCATGCCGGGTGTTAGTCTGCTAGTCACCGCCAAAGTCAAAAGGCAATGTACTAGCAGACAACACACCATCTCCCCCCTCAAAAGATTCCCCGTGCAGAGGGGCTAAACATCCAGCCCAAGGGAGAAGGAAAAGTCCGTACATGCTACGGGGTTACATGTGTACTTTCTACCCTGCGACCCCCGTAGCAAACCACAAAGGACACACAGGAAGCGTGTATGTGCGCTCTCCATATGATCCCTGCGGACCTCCTGTGCGCTATCCATATGATCTCCGAAACTCCTCTCTGGAGAATGAGTTGATCTTCAGCGACTCCTTCATCACCCTAGCTATCCGGGGGAAGACGACTTGCAAAAGGAAAACTCAGTCCCGCCACTTCAGCTCAAGGGACACAGGCATTATGAAAACTCTCACAACTCACAGAGAAGAAAACCTTGGAGGATGGCCTAAAACGGCCCTCTCCTCCCGTTTTATAGGCAAACGAACCGGGATCAGCTATTAAAGTAGAAAGCCCCAAAATTCAAAACCCTACCCACATGGCCACGTGGCCTCCGAAGATGAAAAGAGCGCTCTTCAATGCACGCCAAATGCGTCGCCCGAGCTATGATGCACGCCAAAAGATTTTTCCCTGATCTCGAATCGAAAGCCTTAAATGCAGGGGATCGCCCGCTGATCCTTGAGATACGGGCAGGCCTGGAAAATTGCCTAGCAAAAACGATGTCCTCCAATGGCAAGTCAGCATCTATGTCGTACCTTGAAAAAGATCAACGGGATAAACGACCCCGAAAAATATAGAGGCAACCTTTTGCAGGTTACAGGGCCATATTATCCATTTCTGCAAAAAGAAGATTAGCTCACCTTGGAAAAGACAAGATGCTGGTAGAATAATAAAAAGGCACAGAAGCCAAGTACTCTTCAATAAAGGCACCTTGATATCCTCTGCTCTGGCCCAACTGCCCGTTATGTCTTGGCATAAACCGAGACATTGCCCTATGCTCCCGCTTAAGGCCAAAACTACCTCTATACATTGGAATAAACCGAAGTATCTCCTCAGTACAGCATGACTGAACATTATCTTTCACTTTGATCCGGACTGAGATAGCCACCGACGCCTCAACAACAATGAAGCACTCTTTATACTTCGACCAAACCGCGCGGTACATTGCACCCCGGCTGGAACTTGCGAAGTTCTCTTTACCTTGGCCAAAGCGTGCCGATTTCTTTACTTCGGACAAACTAAGCTATCCCGATACCTCGGCCTTGACCGAAGTATTTGCTTAAGTCCGAGCCAACCAGCCCAAGATAGCGAATGAATTATAACTTGTTCGCAGTCAGAAGAAAACTGGGGGTAGAAGATCAGCCAAAAGAGGCGATTAAGCAGATGGAGACAAAAGACCCATTCATTGAAAATTTTGACCGAATTACATATCTGAAAAACAAAAGCACATGAATGATCCTCAAGGATCAGGAGCTGGATCAGTTCCAGCAGTGCCCTTAACAACACTCGGAGAGGCTCGGCTCGCTTCGCCCACTTCAAAAGTTGTCATTCCTTCGGTGGCAGGCTTGAAGTGTCCCTTGGAAGCTGTAGCCTTACTTGAACCCAAGATAGCGTCCAGGTCGACATCTGAGACATCATCATATTCATCTTCTTCAGCCTCCGGGGTATAGGCCTCACAAGCCTCAACATCCAGAAAGAGAGGTCCCACTCCGGATGCTCCTAGGCTATCTTAGTTCGGGTCTCCTCCTCGCTGAGCTGGAAAGCCTCGGCGCAGGTCGCATCTTCTACGCCCCGAAGCAAGCCCATTTGCTCCTCGATCTCAGTGACCTGCCTTTCGAGCTCCAAGCTCCTCTCTTTACTCAACGACAGTTCCTCTTACAGGATCTTTAGTTGGTTTCGGCCCTCCAATTTCGCCCTCTTCATCTACAAATGCAGGATTAGCCGATGCAACAGCGAGTTAATAGGAGAAGTTTAAAGGATAGTATCGTACCTCCTCCTCCTGCCTGGCTAACTTCTCGGTCAACTCCTTGACCTCACCAAGGGCCCTCAGTTTATCAGCTCTAACTTGCTCGATTCTGCCCTTGAGGTCATCAATCCTCGATTGCCTATTATCAGCTTCTTCCCAGGCCTGGGAAAGCTCGCTATCAAGTTGGGTTAACCTCTCCTGGTGCCATTTAATCCTATCATCCCTGGCTACGATGCATTGATTGAGATTCCGGACCTTCTCCTCCGACTCACTGAGCATCCTGTTCAGCGATTCTTCTCCTTGGCAACCTCTCGCCTCAGTCTGTCTCGACTTTCATCGAACTGTTTCTTGGTAGATTCCATTTCTCCAGCATGCCGAGATTTGATCTGCGATAGCTTCGAGCATGCCTCATCATACCCCGCTTGAAGCCCGCGCAGTTCCTTAACTTCAAGCTTTAATCTGGACATGTCGTTGAGGGCGACCTGATGCAATCCCCTCACCATCTCCAACTTCTTATTGACAATATCCAGGACCTGCTCAAATTTGTCAGAAGCCGCTGCTCACAGTCGAAGCTTGGAGCTGACTCTCTTGGCCTGAACGCTGGCCCCTATCGCCAGGCTCAAGCACCAGCATAGAGCCCTATTGATTAGAGCACTCTGCGGAACAAAAAACAAGTAAGGAAGCGCGATCAAGCTTGCTAGAAAATACCTGATACTCCAAAATAACAACTCACCCGGGAGGTGTAGGACCTAGCTAACCCCATTAGGGTGGAATTATCGATGTCGGGGAGAAGGTGAACATCTTTCGCTACGTTCCGCTGACCAAACGCGGCATCGATAAGGTCCAGGTCCGCAAACTCGTCCATCGAGGGACCAGCGCTTGGATGTAATGCCGACTTCATCAAGGCAGAAAATGCCTCCTCGATAGCCTAGCCCGGACCACCAGGCAGCCCGTCCGAGGAACCAGCCCGAACAATCTCAGACTGAGGAGCCTTCAATCTCCTGGCCTCCTCCAGCAAAAGCCTGGCCTGCATTTCATCAGATACCTTGGCCAGCCCCGGCCTCAATCTTCCCGAGGCTTCGACAGGGGAAACTTCAGCTGGAGGGTCATTGTCTTGTCCTCCTTCTTCACCCAAAGGCCCCTCTTCAATCGCTGGCGCCTGCTCCTCCCACGCGGACTCCACCAAAGCCTCAACTTGTTCACCAGCACCTCTAGCCTCCTCAAGAGGAACCCCTCCGGTAGGAAACACCTCCCGAACATCCACTGCCTTTGACCCAACGTCATCACCCTCTAACCCATCCGAGGGAGGCCCTTCAACAACATGCTCACCCTGAACTTCCGATGGAGCCTCCTCCAGGCTATCCGCTATCTCCACCATCAGAGGACAGGGGATCTCGACGACCCTCTCTGAGTCCTCCTCCGCTCTGTGCTCCCTCATCGTGGCTACTGCCTCCTCCCCCAACGGAGAGAACCCTTCTTCCATCGCCGGCGCTCCCACGCCCCCTTTCTTCAGTGGTGAGGAGCGCAGGTTGGCTTTGACTCGCCCAACCTCTGGCAAGCGCTCTTCGGAGAGACGGACTTTCTTCTTGGGCTTGCGCCTCTCTGTGCTACTGGTCTCTCTTGGGCGCTTGCCCAACTCCCTCTGTATGCAGCCCGCCATCTCAAATTTCTTGGCTGCAGACATGGGGAGCAACCAGTCAAACCAGGGTATATTTGCCCCAAAGAAAGGAAAAACAGAGAGAGGGGAAGGGGCTTACCCTGCCTGTCGATGGGGCTAAGCCCGGCATCGCAAAGGGCCTCCTCTGACAGTAAGACAATAGCCGAGAACATTCGACCACTGGTGAGGACCCCTAGGTCCTCCTTCTTCTGTTCCGTTAAGGCCAGATGCGCCTCCATATCCCTAACAGGGTTTTCCCATCCCCACGGAAAGTCAGAACCGATGTTTCCTTCAGCGATAAAGAATCGGACCTTCCATCCCTTTATGGACGACGGCTTGTCCACGATCATCCCGAATGACTTCCGAGGTCCGATATAGGACCACTCCGAGTTCCTCCCGGGCATCAGATGGTAACAAGCGCGGAACAGGGACAGAGTTGCTGTTACCTAAACTCGGCTACACATCAAGATGAACCCGATGATACTCTGCCAGCTGTTAGGAGCCACCATTATCGGACAGATGTTATAAAACTTCATGATCTCCTTCACCAGGGGATGGAGAGGAAACCAAAGGCCTGCCTTCAGGTTGTCTTCATAAAGAAAGACCCCATGCTCCAGCTCCTGTGAAACCCTGCGCTCGGGCCCCGGCAGTCGCAGAACGATATCCGAGGGAATGCCATATTTTGACGGAGTCTTCCTAATTCCTCAGCGGTGATTTTGAAACCATGTCGCTGGATCTCATCATTCTGCTGGCTGGAAGAAACATCGAGCAAGATTGCAAAGAAAACAGGGGGACAAATTTCTGCAGGAAGGAACGAAGGGACGCCACGAATGGGAATAGCGTTGCTTCGACTTTGCTTCCCCCCGAAGGAAACCGCCTCAAAAAGAAGAAGATAAGTCATCTCGATCGAAACGCCCAGAACCGCCGCTGTAGATACCATGAAAACCGGGATTTACTGCGTAGCGCTCCCCCAACTGTTGCCCCTAGAAAGCGACGGTTCCATTCCATAAAAGCAAGATGGCCATGCGGCGCTAATTAGAGCACCATTACACAGGCTGTCAAATCCAAACCCACTCAAATCATGCACCCGAAGTTATACTCCTTGCGCCCGAACCTACGCTTCGAACTAGGGAGTGGGGGCATTTGTTAAGGGGTAAAATCACCATTGCCTAAATAATCATGCAAGGGGGCTAGGATCAACCCTGACTCCCACGTGCTGAACAATACCCGCTAGAGATAAGTCAGCCTCAGTGAATCGAGGCGCCTTAGCCCCTCACTGAGCCAAGAATTCCTAAGGCACGCATCACATCTCTCAGCCTCAGTCGAGCTATACCATCTCTCGGCCTCAGCCGAGCTATACAGCTATACCATCTCTCGGCCTCAGTCGAGCTGTACCATCTCTCAGCCTCAGCCGAGCTATATCATCTCCCGGCCTCAGCCGAGCTATATCGTCTCTCTCGGCCCCGGTCGAGCTATCCGACTGTACCTCGTTAGCCGAGTCAACATTATGCCCCGGCTAGACCCGGGCACTCAAGGACCTCTGCGGAATTCGGTAGGAGAGTTCAAATCCGTAAGATTCCAAACAGAAATTATATCTAAGAGTGGCCTAGGACTCGCGAGAGTGGCCTAGAGCCATGGAGCCTATATACCCGCCAAATCTCGAGACATCAACCAGCTCTCCCAGTCATCAATCCTCTAACCAACAAGATGCGAATCTTACTGACCTCATAACAAATCGGATTCAAATCCTAACGACTTTTGGATCCACAACGCCCCCAGGGAATCAAGTGATCCTCTATAAATAAAGTCGTCTGCCGACTTCTCAGGTATGCACACTTGCTCACTGGCACACTCTCCTTCTGCCTTGGTTTTTCGCCATTAGTGCTCTGCTCAGAGCTCTCGAAAGGCCACCCTTGGAGAGACTCTTCAGCGAGAGCCTTCTTCTCTTGTTTGTTGTTTGCCGATCCCGCTGACTTGAGCGTCGAAGGGTCTTTCGCGGAGGGCCACCCCCAACGCCTCTCGTGTGAGGACTGTTTTGCATGTCCGCCCAGGAGGGAGCCCGTCCCAGAGCCCGATCACGCCCGAGTCGGAGGACAGATTTCAGCAGCAATACCAATTTATTCCCTGATTGGTTGATGGAGTGATGGGATAGAAAGGAAAGAAAAATTGGAAGGAAAAAATGAATATGTGAAATTGGTTTACCGAGTTTGTTTGGAGATGCGTGCAGATAAAGATAAATCCTTGTAAATTTAATTTTGAGCTCATTTTAAGTCCGATTTGAGTGTCATTTGCATCGTTGGACTCCTAAAATTGAGCTCTTTAAGTTGATAAGGTTTTACCTAAAATATCATATAAATAATATTAAATAATAATAGGTACTTTGACTTATTAATTAATAGGTTTATGATGATTATTTGTGCGTTTATCACTAGCTCTAACAAAAACTTGACTGTAAACGAGGAAGACCGAGAAGTGTTCAATTCGCTGATGTCATCCGTCCTTCCTCCCTGCTGAGAATTGCTATCAGAGGACAACCTCTGTGAAGCCGGTATAGCGCCAGTGGCCAGCGCAGCACTGGTGTTGCCAACACCGACGCCCGGTGAGTGCCTCATCCCTTAGCCATCATTTCTTCCCCCTTTTTTCTTTTTCCTTTTTTTTTACTCTGATGTTTGCTTCTTTGTGCAGCAATGAAGTTTTCTTCCGACTTCTTGATGGCAGGCCTTCGAAAGAGAAAAGAGGTCATCGACGATGCGGCAAGGGCAGTGCCTAAGAAGCCTTGCCAGAAAGAATAGGGCGTGTCATCCCGGCCCCCCATGGCTCCTTCCACGGCTCCCGAGGCCACCCGATGGAAGAGGCAAGAAGGGAGGATCCCTCTGCCGAAGCACCAGCAGCGGGGGTTCCTCATGTTGAAGCTGAGGCCGGGCCGTTTAGGGAAGAGCCCTCGGTAGCCACCAAACCCGAAGGTGAAGCCACACCAGAGGTGAGGATTGGGATGCCTCCGATGGTGGAAGTTGAAGAGGATGTCCCACGACCATCCAACTGATGCTGAAGGAAGGAGGGACGCCCCTTACCAGCGACCCCAAGAGTCAGCCATCTCGGGTGACGGTGATAAACCATGATCGGTTGGCAGAGCGTGTATTGAGGTGCTCCAGCCTTCCCACATTTCAGGCTGAGTTCCGCCGCTGACCGATTGCCAGTGTCTTTGATAATCTCTTTACTGTTGCCCTTTTGGTAAGTTCATTGATTCTATCTCTTTTTCATATTTGGATGTGGATATAATATGAGGATTTGGTCCGAGCTCTAACTGATTGATTCATGCAAATGTACAATAGCCTTTGGTCCGAGCTCAGGATGAGCTGACTGCCGCCAAGACTCGGGCTGACACCTTGGCCAAAGAATTTGCTGAGGTGCAAGTCCAAGAGTCGAAGGCGATCGATGAGCTTCGGGCCGCTCAGGAGGGGAGCCACTTTTTAAAGGCTCAGGCAGAGAAAGCCGAGAGTAAGGCCAGAGTCACCGAGGTCAAACTGGTGGATGCCAAAATGAGGCTTAGACCAACTAAGGAGAGGTTGGAAGACGCTCTCCTCAAGTTGGAGCATGCTGAGCAGAGGGCCGAAAAGGTCGAGTCCGAGGCCCGGGCAGCCATGGAGAAGCAGGCCTGTGCAGAGTTAGATGCTCGGACTTCCTGGGAGCAGAAGACCACTGCCGAGGCTCAGGCCCAAGAAGCTATGGAGAAGTTGGCCACTGCCGAGGTCCAAGCTAAAGAGAAAGTGGCCACCGCTGAAGTCCAAGCTCGGGAGGCCGTGGAATAGTACAAAGGCTCCACCGACTTTGTCGTAGAAGTGAGTGAAGTAGCCATTGATGCCTTCCCCATGGCTTTGAGAAGTGCAAAGAGACGATCTTCTGGATCTTTAAAATAAGTGGCCTTGAATGCATCCGGCCTGAGGATGAAGAGGATGATCCGGAGAGCAGCGATGCCGAAGATGGGCCGGACCCGCCGAACTTTAGAATTTATTTCTTTTTCTTTTCTTTTTCTTTTCAACATTTTGTAATCCAACTAATATAGGTCTTTTGTATGACAATGTTATGAACTTAATGATAGAAATATTTTATTCAAGCATGATGAACTTATCTTTTTGTAGCGCCTTAGTCTTTTGGTGATCATATCTTGGTTTTAGCCTTCAGATTCGATAAGATGCACCTTTGGTCTTTTGAGTATATTTGAAGCATCGGCAATTTGATGTACAGACTTCATAGGAACACTTAGGCTTGCCTTCATCTCTTGGGCTCTTGCTAAAGCATTCCTTGAATGTTAATGTCGACCATCGCTTCGGCCATCGAACTACCACGGGGGTTTCTCGATGCCAGCCTGGGGGTGTCCTTATGATCACGGGGCTCGAGGTCCTTTTGAAAACCACCACGAGAGTTTCTTGGTGCTGGTCCGAGAGTTTGACTTAGGATCGCCAAGATCATAGGACTTGAATCGCCTCGGGGTTTCTTGGTGCCAGCCCAGGGGTGTCTTTATGATCACGGAGCCGTCGAGATCCTTTTAAAAACTATCATGGGGGTTTCTCAGTGTCGGTTCGGGAGTTTGACTCAGGGCCGCCGAGACCATAGGACTTGAACCGCTTCGGGGGTTTCTCGGTGCCGACCTGAGGGTGTCCTTATGATCACGGGGCCGCCGAGGTCCTTCTGAAAACTACTACATGGGTTTCTCGATGTCGGCCTAGGAGTTTGACTCGAGGCTGCCGAGACCATAGGACTTGAACCACCTTGGGGGTTGCTCGGTGCTGGTCCGGGGATGTCCTTATGATCACGGGGCCACTGAGGTCCTTTTGAAAACTACCATGGGGGTTTCTCGGTGCCGGCCCGGGAGTTTGACTCGGGGCCGCCGAGACCATAGGACTTGAACTGCCTCAAGGGTTTCTCGGTGCCAGCCCGGGGGTGTCCTTATGATCATGGGGCCACCGAGGTCCTTTTGAAAACTACCATGGGGTTTCTTGGTGCCGGCCCGGGAGTTTGACTCGGAGCCACTAAGATCATAGGACTTGAACTGCCTCGAGGGTTTCTCGGTGTCATTCCAAGGGTGTCCTTATGATCACGGGGCCGCCGAGGTCCTTTTGAAAACTACCACGGGGGTTTTTCGGTACCGGCCCAGAAGTTTGACTTGGGACCACCGAGACCATAGGACTTGAATCACCTCGGGGGTTTCTCGATGCTGGTCCGGGGGTGTTCTTATGATCACGGGGCCGCCGAGATCCTTTTAAAAACTACCATGGGGGTTTCTCGGTATCGGCCTGGGAGTTTGACTTGGGGCTACCGAGACCATAGAACTTGAATTGCCTCAAGGGTTTCTCGGTGCTGGCCTGGGGTGTCCTTATGATCACGGGGCCATCGAGGTCCTTTTGAAAACTACCATGGGGGTTTCTCGGTGCCGGCTCGGGAGTTTGACTCAGGGCCGCCGAGACCATAGGACTTGAACCACCTGAGGGGTTTCTCGTTGCCGACCTAGGGGTATCCTTATTATTATGGGGCCATCGAGGTTCTTTTGAAAACTACCATGGGGATTTCTTGATGTCGGCCCGAAAGTTTGACTCGAGGCCGCCAAGACTAAAGGACTTGAACCACCTCATGGGTTTCTCGGTGCCGACTCGGGTGTGTCCTTATGATTACGGTGTCGTTGAGGTCCTTTTGAAAACTACCATGAGGATTTCTCGGTATCAGCTCGGGAGTTTGACTCGGGGCCGCCGAGACCATAGGACTTGAACCGCCTCGAGGGTTTCTCGGTGCCGGCCCGGGGGTGTCAGTATGATCACGGGGCCACTGAGATCCTTTTAAAAACTGCCATGGGGTTTCTCAGCGCCGGCTCGGGAGTTTGACTCGGGGTCATCGAGACCATAGGACTTGAATCGCCTCGGGGGTTTCTCGATGCCAGTCCAGGGTATTCTTATGATCATGGGGCCACCGAGGTCCTTTTGAAAACTACCACGGGGGTTTCTTGGTGCCGGCCCAGAAGTTTGACTTGGGACCACCGAGACCAAATGACTTGAACCACCTCGGGAGTTTCTCAGTCCCGGCCCGGGGGTCTTCTTATGATCACAGTGCCACCGAAGTCCTTTTGAAAACTACCATGAGGGTTTCTCAAGCCAGCTCGGAAGTTTGACTTGGTGCTGCCGAGACCATAGGATTTGAACCACCTCGGGGGTTTCTTGATGTCGGACTGAGGGTGTCCTTATGATTATGGAGCCATTGAGGTCCTTTTGAAAACTACCATGGGGGTTTCTTGGTGATGGTTCGAAGTTTAACTCGGGGCCACCGAGACCATCGGACTTAAACCACCTCGGGGGGTTTTCGATGACGGCTCGGGGATGTCCTTATGATCATGGAGCCACCGAGGTCCTTTTGAAAACCACTATGGAGATTTCTCGATGCCGGTCTAGGAGTTTGACTCGAGGCCGTCGAGACAATAGGACTTGAACCGCCTCGGGGGTTTCTCGGTGATGGCCTGAGGGTATCCTTATAATCATGAAGCCACCGAGGTCCTTTTGAAAACTACCACTGGGGTTTCTCGATGCCAACCTAGGAGTTTGATTCAGGACCACCGAGACCATAGGACTTGAACTGCCTCGGGGGTTTCTCGGTGCTGGCCCGAGGGTGTCCTTATGATCATGGGGCCAACAAGATCCTTTTGAAAACTATCATAAGGGTTTCTCGATGTCGTCCTGGGAGTTTGACTCGGGGCCATCGAGACCATAGGACTTAAACCACCTTCGGGTTTCTCGGTGCCAGTTCGGGGGTGTCCTTATGATCACGGGGCCACCGAGGTCCTTTTGAAAACTATAGACTAGTCTAAGTCGAATAGAAAAATTTAAGACTCTTCATATATTCATTGATCGAATACACTCACTATTGATAATACTGGTAAAGGTTATCC
Organism: Calamus simplicifolius; assembly: GCA_900491605.1. Taxonomy (NCBI): domain Eukaryota; kingdom Viridiplantae; phylum Streptophyta; class Magnoliopsida; order Arecales; family Arecaceae; genus Calamus; species Calamus simplicifolius. Next base: position 966,266 of record UESW01003962.1, read on the forward strand.
GCATTCCAAGTACGAGGGATTATCCACTCGTCGAGCTCCTCGAGTCGGTATACTCCTTGGCAAAGTGCTTCAATAACTTGATAGGGCCCCTCCTAATTTGGAGATAGCTTGCCTTCTTTGGCTGGCTTAGATACCTCAGCCCTTCTGAGGAAAATCCCCTGGGTAGATGTCTTGAGGCGGACCCGGGCATTGTAATATTTTGCTGCTCGCTGGTGAAAGACGGCCATCTTGAGCCGCACCTGGTCCCAAATCTCATCGATGAAGTTGAGGCTGGCCCTTAGTTGATCAGAATTATTTTCTTCATTATATGATCCATGCGAGGGCTTAGAAAACTGATCTCCATCAGGATGATCGCTTCAGATCCAAAGACGAGAATGAAAGGAGTTTTCCCTATGGGGACCCTTGGAGTCATATGATACGCCCATAATACACTAGGGAGTTCCTTCACCCATTTGCCTTTGAATTCATCCAGTCAGATTCTGAGTCCCCGAAGGATGGTCTGATTCATGACTTCCGCTTCTCCATTGATTTATGGATGCCCGATAGAAGTGAACCGATGGCCGATATCCAACTCAGTGCAAAAAGTCTTAAATGCAGCATTATCGAATTATCGACCATTATCGGTGATAATAGTATGAGGTAGGCCAAATCGACAGATAATAGATTTCCATAAAAATGCCCTCACCTTGGTCTCGGTGATTTTAGCTAATGCCTCAACTTCAACCCACTTGGTAAAGTAGTCAATGGCGACAAGTAAGAACCTTCATTGATCTGAAGCTGGAAGGAATGGTCCAAGAGTATCCATCCCCCATTGAGTGGAGGGCCATGGAGCAGAGAGCGGGCTCAACTGAGAGGCCGGTTGTCACTAGACATTAGAATATTGCTGGCAACCGTTGCATTTCTGGACTAGCTCGATAGCATCCTTTTGTATAGTGAGCCAATAATACCCCTGGCAAAGAGCCTTGTTCACCAGTGATCTGTCCCCCAGGTGGTTTCAACATATGCTCTCATGAATCTTCCTGAGGATATAATTACCATCCATAGGGCCAACACATTTGAGGAGGGGATATGAGAAGAATTTCTTGTACAATTGCCCATTCAACAATACAAACTTGGGGGTCCTCCACTTAAGTAGCCTGGCTTCTACAGGATCAATGGAGAGAGTGTCGTCGGTAAGATAGCCGATGTAAGCATCCATCCATGTTGACTCCTATACAACTGGTAGAACCTCTTCTGCTGTGTCAATACTTGGAAGCTCCAGGTGCTCAACATATGTTCTCCCTAATGTGTTATCTATCGAAGTAGCTAGCTATGACAAGATGTCGGCTCTAATATTTTCGTCCCTAAAAATATAACTGATAGTGAAATAACCCAATGAGGAGGTTAGTGACTTGACCTTATTTAGATATCGAGACATAATGGGGTCTCGAGCTTCATACTCCCCAGTGATTTATCCGAAGATGAGCTGAGAGTCGGTGAAGGCCCTGAGGTGCTTTACTTCGAACTTTCGCGCGAGCTTAATTTCGATCAATAAGGCCTCATACTCAACTTGGTTATTTGTAGATTTAAAGAGAAATCGAAAAGCGTACTCCAATATTACGCCTTCTGGATTTGCAAAAATAAGACCAACTCTGCTTTCCTGAGAATTGGAGGTGCCATCAACATGAAGGATTTAGATCTTCGCCACATCCTCACTAGCATCTGAACATGTCATTGGAAAATGTTTAGGTTGCTCTTCCATCCAGGTGCATTTCACTAGAAAGTCTGCCAGCACCTGGGACTTCAGGGCAGATTGGGATTGAAATGAAAGATCGAACTCTCCTAATTTGATTGCCCATTTAGTCAGCCAATCTGAAGTGTCAGGACAAGCTAGAACAGCTCTAAAAAGCTAGTCCGTAAGTACCATAATTGGATGGGCTTGAAAGTATGTCCTAAGACGCTGAGCAGAGATGATTAGAGCAAAAATAATTTTTTTGGATCTCGAATACTTGATTTCCTCATCGTAGAGCACCTTGCTAGTATAATAAATAGGTTTCTATGCTCCATCAGGATCGAGGCGCACTAGAACAAAGCTGACGACCTTTGGGAAGGCGGTAAGATAAAGGAAAGCTTTTTTTCTCTTTTGGCTTTGATAATAATGGAGGTGTGGACAGAAACTCCTTTAACTTCTCAAAGGCTTTCTGGCAGTTCTTCGTCCACTCAAAGTCGTTTGCCTTACGTAGAGCTTTGAAGAAGAGCAGGCATCTTTCTGCTGATCTCAATAAGAATCGGCTTAGAGCGGCCACTTTTTCGGTGAGTTGTTGCACCTTCTTTTTATTAATTGACTATCTTATGTCAAGAATAGCTTGTATCTTCTTCGATTAGCCTTAATTCTGCTGGGTCACCAGAAAGCCCAGAAATTTCCTGGTAGTGACCCCAAATACACACTTATGAGGGTTGAGCTTCATTTGATGGCACCGGAGGTTATTAAATGTTTCTTCCAAATCAGCACATGATTAGCGATGCAGGTGCTCTTAGTTAGCATATAATCTATATATATTTCATGTTGTGCCTAATTTGATCTTTAAAGACCTTATTCGTTAATCTCTAGTAAGTGGCCCCAACATTTTTTAACCCGAAGGTTATTATCTTATAGTAGTAGATACCCTTCTCGGTGATGAAAGAGGTATTTTTCTCATCCGTTAGTTCCATCTTTATTTGGTTGTATCCAGAGAAGACATCCATAAAGCTAAGGAGCTCATGGCCAGATGTGGAGTCTACCAATTGGTCAATCCGCGGCAGTGAAAAGCTGTCTTTAGAACACGCTTTATTAAGATCAGTGAAGTCGATGCAGATCCACCAGCTTCCGCTCATCTTTTGGATCATCACCACATTGGCTAGTCAATCTAGGTATTATGCCTCTTGGATGTGGCCGACAGTAAGAAGCTTGTCGACCTCCTCATCAATGGTCTTCTATCGCTCGGAGGCAAAGCTTCTCTTCTTTTGACAAACAGGCTGGTACTTTGGGTCAATATTAAGTTTATGAGTAATTACCTCCGAAGGGATATTAGGCATGTCTGATGTTGACTAGGCGAAGACATCGGCCTTCACTTGCAAGAAGATAAGGAGTTGATTCTTCATCTCCAAGGAAAGAAGTTCGCTGATTTGCACAGTCTTCACAAGGTCGTCCCATAGCGAGTAGGATAGCAAGTGCTCGGCTGGCTCTCCCCTTCTTTCATATTCTCTGGGATCGAGCAGCACTAAGACCGGTGGGATCACCGCCTCCTGAGGGCTAGGGGCCATATGATAGCATAATTGCACTGGATTTTGCTCCTCCTGCATCTCGCCGATTCTTCCACTGGTAGGGAATCTCATGAGCAAGCGTTTAGTAGATATCACCATGTCCAAGAGGTTTAAGCTTGGCCGACCGAGTATGGAGTTGTAAGCCAAGAGCACTCGGGCCACTAAAAACCTCATCAGGATAGTGTTTTGACATAGTGGTTATCCTATCGTGATCGGCAGGGTAATTTCACCCTCAACTTTCACTGAATCTTCTGTGAAACCAACGAGAGGTATTGTCACTAGTTGGAGAGAGTTAGGAAGATAAATTCATCCAAACAAAGGCATCATAAGTAAGAATGTCAGCGATGCTTCCACTATCCACTAGAATTCTTTTTACAGAATGTTTAGTGATTGTCATAAAGACGACAATGCTATCATCATTCAGATTGCCCTCCACCGCTAACTCCCCTTCAGAAAAAGGGATTACATTTTATATTCCCTCCTCACCCCTTAATCTTTTAGAAGGCGTAGCTGCCCCCCAGAAAAGCATGCCTACCGTTCGTTCAGTCAGAGCATTATTGACGTTGGCCTAAGCAGGCGGAGGCCCAATTAGAGATGGGACGACCGGAGGTCCTCTCTTCTGGATAAACTTCTTGAGGTAGCCCTGCTGGATGAGCTCCTCAATGGAACACTTTAGATTATGGTAGTCTTCAGTATCATGGTCATAGTCTCTATGGAAGCGGCAATAATGACTCTGATCGCGAGTGATGTCCGTCCTCAATGGGGAGAAGCGTCAGAGATAAGGCTTGCTTTCGATTTCCATAAGGATATGAGACCTGAGGGCGAGGAAAGTGTGAAGTTCTCTTCTTTGGGAATGAAATTCTAGCACTGATTATCTAGCCGGTGCGAAGGCTCAGGCTTCTTGGGAAGAGGTTCGCTTGGCTCTGTGCGGACCGGTTTCTTGCCAGATCATCTTTTAGTGTCCCTCTGAGTGAAATCAGCTTCATCGGCATGTATATATTTTTGCGCATGACTTAGAAGCTTAGCATAAGAACTGAGAGGTCTTTTGTCCAAAAATAGCTGAAGTAGGAGGGACAGAGTCCTCGCTTTAGGGCCAAAGTGGCCACAACATCAACGAAGTGGTAAACCTCAAGGGCTGTCGTCTTGAACCGGGCCACAAAATCCTTCAAAAGTTCTCTTTTCTTCTGCTGAACAGAGAACAAACTATTCGCTACCCAGGGGATCTTCTGACAAGCATCAAAATACACTAAGAAAGTTTTTTCCAATTGTCAGAAGGATTCGATGCTGCGCGGGAGTAGACGAGAATATAAAGCATGCACAGCCTTCCGAAGGGTAGCAAGGAAAGCAATACATAAGAGGGCATCAATCGCTCCCTAAACTTGCATGAGAGCTTTATAACTCTCTAGGTGGTCAAGTGGATCCATGATGCCATCGTAAGGATCCGGCTAGGGAAGACGAAACCTATGAGAGACAGGTTCTTCCATAATCTAGCGAGTGAGGGGTGGACTAGTGTCATAATCCACCTCTGATTGGTTATTGAGCTTTTGGCTGAGCTCTTCCAATCACCGGTCTTGTTCCTCCAAGCGCCTCTCCATCTGGCAATTGAGGTCCTCGCTTGTTGATTTAAAAGATGAGTAGGGGGAGCGATGGTGCTGATGGTGACATGTTCTTCTGGGCTCCTTCTCCCGTCGGTGTTTGAAGGAGGGGCTACTCGAGTGGCGAATAGGAGACCCCGACCTCTTGGAGGTTTCCTGGTGGTGGTGCTTGGATGGAGCATGATGGTGGCGATGCTCTTCCGAAGAGGGTCTTCTATAGGTAGATCATTGACTGGCTGGGGCGGCTGTTGCAAGTAGTATGGGATGCCCAAGTTGCTGTTGGACAGCTGCCGGTTGTAGCCCTTGCAACTCACGAACTGCCCCAACAAGATTTTGGACTTGCTGGATAAGGGTGGTTAGTTGTTCATGTGGTATAGACAAAACTGAAGGCGAAGAAAGAGCAAGGGGATTAGCCTTCGATTGCTCAACATGATAGGAATGCCCTCCAGTATAACTGGCGAAAGCCTCCTGAAAATGTGTCACCACCATTGTTGTTCGAGAGAGGGTGGGCTTGTAGCTCTGATATACAGAGCTATCCTTCTACGCCCCCCTTCCTATTGCACCAATCTGATGATGCTTGATCACCTTGAGCTGACGTCCTTGAGCGCCAGTGGGCGTGCTATCAGTCTGCTGAAGAAGCTTCACCTCAACGTCGAGATCTGTAAGAAGTTTAGAGCCCAAATATTCTGGCGGTGTGATAACCCTCTCAATAGTCCCACATTGGAAAATTTGAGAGTTGGTTAAGTGGTTATATATTGTAAAGCAAGAAGGACAAGGCACCAACTGGATCCCTTTTGGGCTGTGGTGGCCCAAGTTGGTGTGGACCTTGTCCATCTTGCTTTCTTGTAACGAAACGGGCCCGTGGGCCTGGGTCATTACAATATGGTATCAGAGCCATGCATCAGTCAGAAGTGCAGGAGCTAAGTGCCACACAGGGCAATGTGCTACATCGATGGGAGCCACCTCTTGAACCTATGGGGGCCATAGGGCAAAGTGCTACATTGATGGGAGCCACCTCTTGAACCTGTGGGGGCCACCTCTAGAATCCTGTCTGCCTGGTGGTTGTGATCAATTGACCCTGGCGATGAGGACGTCGCCTTTGTAAGGGGGGTAAATTGTGATAACCCTCCCAATAGTCCCACATTGGAAAATTTGAGAGTTGGTTAAGTGGTTATATATTGTAAAGCAAGAAGGACAAGGTATCAATTGGATCCCTTTTGGGCTGTGGTGGCCCAAGTTGGTGTGGACCTTATCCATCTTGCTTTCTTGTAACGAAACGGGCCCGTGCGCCTGGGTCGTTACAGGTGGGGTCCCTTCGACACTCAAGTTAATGATCAGAATCACAGGCGTGAGCTTGAAGAAGCTCAAGAGAGAGAATTAGAGANCTGAAAAAAAATACTTAAAAAAAAGCTTTTAAATTCAATAATATTTATTACGAACACAAAGAGAAGTTCACACAGGCGTTTGTAGATTAGATTTCTTAAAATCTATCGATTTTTCTAATTCCCGTATGATATAATCTATCTATAAAATAAAAAGACATTGATAAAAAAATCATTTTTTATGTCCAACAGAAATTTTAATTCCTGTAACAAGTGTATCTAAAAGAAAGAATTTGGAAAACTTGATTAAAAATACCAGACAAATTATCCTTAACTAAATTGTTCGTAGGATGACATTGTCACAATAAAGTGCAACATTGTTGGCAATGATAGAAGTTAAAATAAATTGGCCAAAACTTTTCAATTGATTGGATTCAGGTTGTATTGAAAAGCTTCACGATGATGGATATGCTAGAAGTAGTTTCCTGTTAAAATTTCATTTATGCTGTTTTTGATGAATTTTTAAAGTTGTTGCCATCAATGGTACTGCAAAAAATTTGAACTATTGAGATACGATTAAGTTATGTACCTTCATCTATTTATGCTAGATCGCCGCCCTGATGCTTCCGATGCTACTCTTTTTGCCTTACCATAATTTTAATCAAATTAGAATTTTTGAGTCGGAGCCTAACTCAAGTTTATAATAATCTTACATTGTCAGTAGATCAGTTAGAGGTTTTGGTTGAGCCAAACCTTAATTGCTTCCTAATCAAAAAAAGTTTCAATCCTTATGGAAGGGAACCAACACCACTCACCTATTGCTGATCATGATGGAATTGCACTGATTCCATTATCAATCTGGTTCAAAATCCAAAGACCAGCCAAAAGTTCCGATCCTTGTACCTCATGTTTTTGCTGATCATGATGGGGTTGTATTAATTCCATCATCAATCTGAATCAGGTGACGAGCTGATGAATATTGGTTGTTTTGTGCTCATGCAATGGTTTTATCACAAAGTAACAACCAATATATAACCCAGGCTGTTAGCATGAAAATATATATATATATATATATATATATATATATATATATATATATATATATATATATATATATACAATCCAATAACCGCATTAAATCACAAGAAACTGATTTACTGAATGGAATTGCAGCGGATTAAATTGTGAACCTTCTTGCCCAAACCCATTTTTGCCGAGCAGTTTTGGAGTTGAGAAAGGCATAATCTTGAACAAAAATAAGTTTAGAAAGAGGAAAGAAATTACAGAAATCCTGTGAAATTTGCCACCCGGATTGGAAAAACATGCATCTATCATCGTAAGCTTGTTAGTTTTGAAAGGCAGATCAAATATTATTTTCTTTATAATGAAATTTGTATCACCTTTGCCAACATGAATGTGGATCAATAATCTCTATGGTTCTTGTTGCCGCGGATTTTCGTTCTCCAACTCGGATGCGCTTCTGGCTCTTGATCCGAACGCCGATCTCGTCGCCTCGGGATGAAACCTGCAAGACAGTCAGTGCGCAGAGGGTACTGCGGGGGTTGCCCTCTGCGGAGGACCCTCCGATGCCCAAATCAGTGGAGATTCACACCAAGCAGATATGAGAAGAAGACTCTCACAGAAGAGCTCCCCTAGATGGGTGTCCTCTCTCAAGAGTGTGTGTAGTTGCGTACCTGAGAGATTAGAGGGCAGCAGTATTTATAGGGATCACCTGATTCTTTGGACATGTCGCCAGGGGAGGTCTGAAAGCCGTTAGGATTCAAAACGGATTCGAATCAAGTTTGTTACGAGGTCAGTAGGGTCCGTATTTTGTCAGTTAGAGGATCGACGACTGGGAGAACTGGTTGATTCCTTGAGATTCAGCGATTACGTAGGTTCTAGGCCACTCTTGTGGGTCCTAGGCTACTTCTGGGTATGATTCCCTGCTTGGAATCTTATTCAGTTATAATGAATTCCAATTCTCCCGCACCGGATTCTGCAGAGGTATTCGAATGCCTCGGTCCGGCCGAGGCAATAGAGGTTGCTCGGGTTACCGAGGTATAGATGGCTTAGGTCGCCGAGGTGTAAGGATGGCTTCGAAGTCCGAGGCCGAGACCGACAGGGGCCGAGGCCATCCGAGGCTAAGGCCGTCCGAGGCCGGGGCCGAGGAGGAATGCTCAAGGCCAGGGCCGAGGCGGAAGCTCGAGGCTGGGGCCGAGGCAGAGGCTCGCGGCCGGGGCCGAGGCTGAGGCCGAGAAGGAGGGCTCAAGGCCGAAGCCGAGGCGGAGGCTCGAGGCCGGGGCCGAGGAGGAAAGCTCGAGGACGGGGCCAAGGAGGAAGCTCGAGGCCGGGACGAGGTGTTTGTGGCTGAGTGGGATGATGCCACCGAGTGATGAGGCCGAGGGGAACAGGCCCGAGGACGAACAGAAGTTGGCTCTGTTGGGCCTGGTGTGGTGCTATCAAGGCCCAGGTGGGCTAACTTGTATTGGGCTGGGTTTGAGTCCAAGGGTTGAGATTAAATCAAGTCACGGGTGTACACGGGCTTGGGGATTAGTTTAATCTCATTGGTTTAGTCCATGGGAGTTTTTTGTTGAGTCTGGGCCTGGCCCACTTCGTGGATGTATTTAAACCCTAGTCTCTAGGGTTTGGATGGAATAGAGAACAGATTCTTTTCTCCCAAAAATTCCCTTCTCTCATCATAGGGCGGCAGCCCTTTCTTTCTCCTCCCATCTTCCTCCTTTTCAAGAAGTAAACCTAACAGGATTAGAAATCCTTAATTCTAGTTCTTGTTGAACGGGGAATCCCATTGCTATTCATCAAGGTCTAAACCTAACAGGATTAGAAATCCTTAATTCTAGTTCTTGTTGAACGGGGAATCCCATTGCTATTCATCAAGGTCTAAACCTAACAGGATTAGAAATCCTTAGTTCTAGTTCTTGTTCAACGGGGAATCCCATTGCTATTCATCAAGGTCTAAACCCTAACAAGTGGTATCAGAGCCTGGTTCAAGGAGTAATCTGGAGGCCTTCAAGGAGTTGAAATAATTTCAACAAAATCTCGTCAAGGTACTTCTCTATTTTATAAAATTTATTTTTGTGCTAGTTTTGAAATTGGCCATGGGGAGTAGCATAAAATTAGAGGTTGAGAAGTTTGATGGGAAGGGAAGTTTCTCCATGTGGAAAGTCCGGGTAGAGGACCTCCTTGTGCAGCAGGGTTTAGATCTGGCTTTGGAGGAAAGGCCAGATGGGATGACAGACAAGCAGTGGATTTCATTGGAGAAGAAGACATGTTCAATGATCAGGGGCTATCTGGCGGATTCAGTCCTCTATTCAGTGCTGGAGGAGAAGACCCCGAAGGGACTCTGGACGAAGTTGCACACCCTCTATATGGGGAAGAATATGTGCAACAAGTTGATGTTGAAGAAGCGCCTCTACAGCCTTCGGATGTCAGAAGGTGGAGATGTGCTGGGTCACATCCAGATATTCGACCAGATGAGCAATGAACTTCTGAATGTCGGGGTCAAGATGGAGGAAGAAGATAAAGCACTTCTGCTTTTATGTTCAATGCCCACGTCTTATGACTCATTGGTCACAACACTGCTCTATGGGAAGGAGACATTAATTTATGAAGATATTGTCTCGGTGCTTCGGACGAATGAGCAGAGGGAGAAGATGACCAAGGAAGCTGTTCCCCAGGAGGGTCTATCAGTTGGGGAAAGGACAGGCAGAGGTAGGGGCAGGGACAGAAGTAAGTCTGGAGGACGATCAAAGTCCAGGAAAGGCAAGAGAGAGCTGAAGTGCTATAAGTGTGGAGAGGTAGGACATTTTAAGAAGAATTGTCCTAAGTGGAAAAATCAGAAAGGAGAAAAAGGAGGATCTGAGTCAGTGAGTACAGTTGCAGATCAGGAGGTGGAGGATGATCTCTTGGTTGTATCAGATGATCACAGGCACAGCACAGAGATGTGGACCTTGGATTCAGCCTGTTCTCATCATTACACTCCCAACTGGTCGTGGTTCAGTACTTACACAGAGGTTGAGGAGGGGAATGTGACTCTTGGAGATAATCACCCTTGCAAGGTGGCAGGTATTGGCACAGTGAGGGTGAGGATGTTTGATGGTATGGTGCGCACTCTTACCAGTGTGAAGCATGTTCCAGAACTCAAGAAGAATCTGGTATCACTGGGGTACTTGGAGCGAACTGGATACAGCTTCAGCAGTCGTGCCAGGAGTGGAGTTCTGAACATCTCCAATGGAGCCATGGTGGTGATGAGAGGGAGGAGGCTGGAAAATAATCTATACAAGATGGAGGGCTCTGTGATGACTGTGAAATCTGAGGTGGCAGCTGTGGAGCAAGATCCCGGAATGTGTACAGGATGTGGCATTACCGCCTGGGCCACATGGGAGACAAGGGGATGAAAGAACTGAGCAAGAGAGGTCTGCTTCCAGACTTGAGTAGCGGAGATATGGAGATCTGTGAGCCTTGTCAGATGGGAAAGCAGAAGAGAGTACAGTTCTCAGTCAGCACAGCTAGGAGTGCTGAACCCCTGGAGTTAGTACACACAGATGTCTGGGGACCAGCCCCAGTTTCTGCAAGGAATGGGGCCAGATACTTTATGACCCTGATAGATGATTTCTCAAGGAAGCTGTGGATCTACTTTATGAAGAAGAAATCAGAGGTCTTCACCAAGTTCAAAATCTGGAAGGCTGAGGTGGAGAAGGAGCAGGGTAAAAGTGTGAAGTGTCTGAGGTCTGATAATGGCGGGGAATACACCAGCAGGGAGTTCCAGATTTTTTGTGAGGAGTGGGGCATCAGAAGGCACTTCTCGGTGATGGGAACTTCTCAACAGAATGGGGTGGCTGAGAGGATGAACAGAACACTATTGGAAAAGGCAAGATGCTTAAGGCTGCAGGCAGGGCTTCCAAAGATGTTCTGGGTTGACGCAGTAGATGCAGCTAGCTACTTGGTCAATCGGTCACCGCACACCAGGTTAGATGAAGACATTCCAGAGGAGATATGGTCTGGAAGGAAGACAAGCCTAAACCATCTAAGGGTGTTTGGATGCACAGCATATGTGCATGTTGGAGCTGGGGAGCGGAGTAAGTTGGATGCCAGGTCTAAGAAGATGGTGTTCCTAGGCTACCCGCGAGGAGTCAAGGGGTATCGGCTATGGGACCCCTTGGAGAAGAAGGTTGTCATCAGCAGAGATGTAACCTTTGATGAGAGCTCAATCCTCCGGAACAGAAGTGGCATGGATGCACAGCAGGGACTACAGGAGGTAGAACACGGTAACACTAGTCAGACAACCTCCTATACAGTTGTGCCATTTGCTAGTGGACCAGGAGGATTTGAGATTCAGGTGGAGAGGACTGACAGAGGGGTAGAAGCCAGGGAGTTCAGCAGGATGCAGCTGGACAGGGGACTGATACTGGGATCGCACAGCAAAGGCCCAGGAGGAACGTGCGACCACCAGTTCGATACGGCTTTGAGGATTCGTTGTCATATGCCCTGGTGACAGCGAATGGAGACCCTTTCACCTATGAGGAGGCTATGGAAAGTCAGGATAGAGATAGGTGGATCCATGCTATGGCAGAGGAAATGCAGTCTCTTCACAGCAATAATACGTGGCAGGTGGTCCAGCTGCCACAAGGAAAGAAACCCATTGGTTGTAAATGGGTTTATCAGCGCAAGGAAGGAGCTTCAGAACAAGAGGGTATCAGGTATAAGGCAAGACTAGTGGCCAAAGGATACTCTCAGAAAGAAGGCATCGATTATGGTGAGATATTTTCTCCAGTTGTCAGGCACACTTCCATCAGACTATTATTGAGTATTGTAGCAGCTCAGGACTTGGAGCTGGAGCAGATGGATGTGAAGACAGCATTCCTCCATGGTCATTTGGGGGAGAGCATCTACATGGAGCAGCCACCAGGGTTTAGAGAACCAAGATCAGATGGGAAAGTCTGTTTGCTGAAGAAATCTCTGTATGGGCTGAAGCAGTCGCCGAGGCAGTGGTACAAGAGATTTGACACTTATGTTAGGAGCATTGGACTTTCCAGGTGTGAGTATGATTCTTGTGTGTATGTTAAATCTCTGGATGATGGGTCTAGGATGTACTTACTCTTGTATGTAGATGACATGCTGATAGCATGCAAGAGTAAGAAGGCTGTACAGGAACTGAAGATAGCTTTGTCTCGGGAGTTTGAGATGAAGAATCTGGGGCCAGCCAGGAAGATCCTAGGGATGGAAATCATCAGAGATAGATCCAAGGGTGTGCTGCATCTGAGTCAGGGTGGCTACATTAAAAGATTCTGGAGCGATATGGGATGAAGGATGCCAAACCGACAGCACTACCTTTGGCAGCACATTTTTCCTTATCGAAGACCATGTCACCACAGACTGAGGTGGAGGCTCAGGAGATGGAGAAGGTACCATATGCTTCTGGTGTTGCGAGCCTTATGTATGCCATGGTATGTTGTAGGCCAGACATAGCCCATGCAGTGAGCCAGGTGAGCAGGTTCATGGCGCAGCCTGGTAGGGAGCACTGGCGAGCACTGAAGGAAATCTTCAGGTACTTGGTAGGTACAGTTGGGGTTGGTATTTGCTATGGACAGCAAGAAGATGCTGAGAGATCCAACTTATCCAAGGAGGCTCGTGGGCAGTTATATGGGTATGTGGATGCAGACTTTGGTGGAGATGTGGACACTAGGAGATCCACAACAGGCTTTGTGTTCAGCCTGTTTGGTGGTCCAGTATCGTGGAGATCATGTCTGCAGCCCATCACAGCCTTATCTACCACGGAGGCAGAATACATAGGTATCACAGAGGCAGCAAAGGAAGCTCTTGGCTGAAGGGCTTGATGCTGGAGATGGGACTTGATCAGAAGGTTGTCCAGGTGCATAGTGACAGCCAGAGTGCTCTGATGCTTGCGCAGAATGCAGTCTATCATGCCAGGACGAAGCACATTGACCTCAGATACCACAGGATCAGAGAGATGGTGGAAGATGGTGAGGTGGAGCTGGTGAAGGTATACACCAAAGAAAATCCAGCAGATGCACTGACTAAGGTTCTTCCACGGGACAGTTTTCAAAAGTGTATTTCGTTGTTAAAGCTGATGGACACAGTGGACGTGCTGAGGCCTTGAAAGCACCAAGGTGGAGATTGTTGGGCCTGGTGTGGTGCTATCAAGGCCCAGGTGGGCTAACTTGTATTGGGCTGGGTTTGAGTCCAAGGGTTGAAATTAAATCAAGTCACGGGTGTACACGGGCTTGGGGATTAGTTTAATCTCATTGGTTTAGTCCATGGGAGTTTTTTATTGAGTCTGGGCCTGGCCCACTTCGTGGATGTATTTAAACCCTAGTCTCTAGGGTTTGGATGGAATAGAGAACAGATTCTTTTCTCCCAAAAATTCCCTTCTCTCATCATAGGGCGGCAGCCCTTTCTTTCTCCTCCCCATCTTCCTCCTTTTCAAGAAGTAAACCTAACAGGATTAGAAATCCTTAATTCTAGTTCTTGTTGAACGGGGAATCCCATTGCTATTCATTAAGGTCTAAACCTAACAGGATTAGAAATCCTTAATTCTAGTTCTTGTTGAACGGGGAATCCCATTGCTATTCATCAAGGTCTAAACCTAACAGGATTAGAAATCCTTAGTTCTAGTTCTTGTTCAACGGGGAATCCCATTGCTATTCATCAAGGTCTAAACCCTAACAGGCTCCATGCGGAGGAGAGAGGAAAGGTGGTGGACGGGGGGAAGGCCGAGTTGCTAAGTCCGGATGCTGTCATTTTGGCCCATGGGATGGCTCGGGTTGCTGAGGTATGAGAATGGCTCGGGCTACCAAGGTATAGATGGCTCGGGTTGCCGAGGTATAGATGGCTCAGGTTGCCGAGGTATAAGGATGGTTGGGGTTGTCGGGACGACCTGACGTCGCTGAGGGCCATCGGGCTTCGCTACTTAGTGGGTCTGACAGCTGGCCGACAGGATGTTAGAATTGGACTAGACCCAATTATCGATGTATGCGGTAATCGATGCAATGATGATTTTACCCCTTATCAGTTCTATTGCAACAATCGGTTATTTATCAAACTTCGAACAATTGCTTAGAACTTCAGATTCATCATCTACAAGATATGATTAAAATTGTAAGCTATGGAAGGATTCTTGGATGAAACAATCACTTACTCTGCTTCTATGTATTATGAAAAAGGGGATATTTCAAATTCATTTGTTTGATATGGTGAAAATTTAGTATATTTCAATATCCAAAAGTTTCGTTCAAATATTTTTTCTCCTTACTTAAATTCTTTTAGTTCTATATGAAAAAAAAAAAAATTAATTTTACTCTTATTTATATCTATGTTACTCTCTTGATTGGTCAAATGATTATAAGAAAGCTTACGCATGGATGAGCGGGACCAAGCCCAATGCAAATTGATGAAGCTGAATTCAAAAAATTACGTGAAGAAGGTGCAAATTCCGCCCATTGGCTCGTATGTTTATCACGCGAAGGAGGTGTAAATTCCGCCCATTGACTCTCACAGATGCACGTGGTAAGAAAGATTCTTGCTGCTGATCCTAGATCTTCCTCGCTACGTCCAAAAAAAATAAAAGAAGGAATCATCTTACATAAGCAATGACATCAAAAGCTTGGAGGCAGGAAGCTAAATCAAACTGAAAATTTTTCGAGCAGCCATGGCATGGACCAGATCCTCTCTAGGGCAAGAAAAGCAGAGCCATATATATGAGGACTCCTTGCTCATTTCGAGTTGGGCCTTCCTCAGTTTCTTCTCTACGCTCTCTCTTTTCCTCCGGCTCCGATGGCTGAGGCTGAGGTTGTGCTGCTTGATTTCTGGCCTAGCCCTTTCGGGGTAAGGGTGAGAATTGCTTTGGCCGAGAAAGGAGTTGCCTACGAACGCAAGGAAGAGGACGTGTGGGACAAGAGCCCTCTGCTCCTTGACTCCAATCCAGTTCACAAAAAGATCCCTGTTTTGATCCACAACGGGAAGCCTGTTTGCGAGTCCCTCGTCATTCTCCAGTACATCGACGAGGTGTGGAGCGACGGATGCCCGCTGCTGCCCAAAGACCCTTGGCAGCGAGCAAACGTCAGGTTTTGGGCCGCCTTCTTTGACCAAAAGGTGATATCTATCCTCTGTTTTTTTTTTTTTTTTTTTTTTTTTTTTTTTTTTTTTTTTGAGTTCTCATATATATATACTTTGTCCTCGAATTAAGCGTTACATATTACTCCATGTAGCTAGAAGTTATATAATTACCTGTTTCCAGTCGTTGCTTTCTCTATTCCAAGTCATTGGAACAACTCCAATGCTGATTACAAAGTGTAACAGAAGAGAGAATTTATATGAGACTGAAAAAGGAGTTTTTAAAAGAAATCACCCAACAATGAAAAGACTGAATGATACTAGCACGAAATCCAGCTTTGCAAACTATTTTTTATATGTGATGAAGTAGATGACAACATTTCAACTCTCAAACAAATATGCTTAGGCTATTCTCCGAAATATAACACCTATATTTTCAGTATACGCATTTATCAGCCTATTGTACATACTTATTTACCTACTTATATATGTATATTCTAGGTGTACATATTTATCCATCTACTATACATGTGTATCATGGGTTGCTTGTCAAGAGAAAATAGTACAAAGTACTACATTAAAGTGTGGTTAAAGAATGTTCATATAAGTTCCTTTAAAAGTAAAGTGAATGTACTAATTATTGATACAATCGAAGGAAAAAAATATATAATTTTTTCTTATTGGATAGTTTTATGGTTTAAAAAATATGACTTTTGGGTAATGATAATTATGTTCATCCATACAAGATGTCATCACCTTTGGGCCTTTAACCCTACATTCAAATTAGTAATAGGTCTTGTGCCACTATTCTCTATCATAGTTGCCCGGTTCCTCCTTACCACCTCACATAATCTCTCCTTCTGGTTTCTTTTTTCCTCTCTATCTCCGAGGCTCTTCCACCTTCCTCTCATTATCTTGCTAATCTCATTTTCTCTTACAATCTCTCTCCCCCATCTCCCCTTCTTAATCTCTCCTACTTCTTCCTCTTTTAAACTTAGTCATTTTATTTTTATTTTTAATGGATGAAAGCCTTTTTCTATGTTTCTCAAAAAAAAAAAATGCTAATCCAAAATGACCAAACTAATATATGAATTTATTTCTTAGAGAATGCTAATATGTATTTAGTTATTAGAAACATGATAAGGTTCTATGAATTTCAAGCTTGCAAGTATTAACGGCAAGAGAAATTTGTTTGAAGTCATGATCTTATTGAACTCAAAATTAAAAGTTTCATAAAACAGTTTTATTTTGGCCCTCAATATATTTTTTAAAGATCTTGACCATTAATCATGTTGTGTTTTTCATACATATATAGATATATCCATCTGGTAGCAGGATTTGGAAGGTCAAAGGAGAAGCTCAAGTAGCTGCAAAAAATGAATTCATTGCACAATTGAAGCTATTGGAAGAGGAGTTGGCAGAGAATCCCTTCTTTGGAGGTGAAGCCTTTGGTTATATGGATATTGTTTTCATCTCCTTTGCATCTTGGTTCTCTGTCTATGAGAAATCAGCCAATTTTAGCATAGAGGAGGAATGCCCCAAGCTCATAGCCTGGAAGAAGAGGTGCATGGAAAGGGAGAGCGTCTCAAAGTATCTTCCAAAACCTGAGAAGGTCTATGAGTATATGTGCTCCAGGAAAAAGGTGTTGGCAATAGAATAGTGGAGATAGGGAGCGGTTTGTGGAAGGTAGAATAAGGAGAAAGTATATGAGAGTAGTGATAGTAGTCAGTATTAATATTAGTATTTATAATATGCAATGCATACCCTCTGTATGTGTAATGGAGAATAAAATAAAAAATAAAGAAAAATCTTTTGAAGTAAAAAAATGGGATAGAACTCCAAAAGAAACAAAAAAAGAAAAAAATTGATACACTTGGCTTATGAAAAGAGAGAAGTATATATAAGAACCGTTTTTAGCTACTCTCTCTCTCTCTCTCTCTCTCTCTTTCTGATGGGAGTAAATTAGAGGCAAACAAGAGTGTCTTTACTTGTCTTGCCTTACAGCTTTGTAATTTCTATCTCATAAATAGTTTTTGTACTTCGTATTTTACCAAGAGTACGATGTGGTTATCTGATGATGTAATGTTATGATTGTTATATATGCATATGTAAAGTCAGACTTGGCTACACTCATATATATTCAAGTCAAATCTGATCATCCTATTCATCCTTAGATCTATACGAAATACAAATAAGATAAAAAATATGAAATAATTTTATAATTTATATGAATCTAATGATAAAAAGGTAATTAAATTTGAAAGGATTCGCCATAAGTAAGTGTAGCTAAATTCAACTCTATATATAGATAAATAATACTTTTATTGAAAAATAAAATTACTACTGCTCTCTAATCAAAAATCAATAATCAAGTAGCCAAATCAAAGATCCATGCATATATATTACTGTATATATATATATATATATATATAATATCGGTTTTTAACCTATTTATCTAATTTCACTGACACTAGATAGACATCAATTTGCTTTTCCAATCTGCTTTCCTCCTTTCTGCATCATTGCATTGAGCTTCCAGTGAAATAGCAATTCTACTGCAATTGGAGGAATTTGTGTTTTAAATTTGACGTGCACTTAAAAAAAAAAGAAGCATAATTATAATTATGCAATTATTGACCTTCCAAAATTCATTTCAATGTAATCAAGTTCGAGTTTGATTCGCCACTGGACAATCTTTTGAATACATGTGGAAAGATAACTCTTGGCATAGATTATGATGCTAGTCTTGCCAAGGAAAATTTAGAGTGGACTGTGGTCTCTTTATACTTAAAGCCCTCGAATAACAAGATGGATGCCAGGGTAGATAATTAATCAAGCATTGCTCCCCTACGTCCATGTGGCCTTCTTTCTAGCTTTAGGCAGTCCTTAATTTAATTGTTCACATTGTCACAATTAAGTGCAACATTATTGGCAATGAAAAAACTTAAAATAAATTGAACAAAACTTTTCAATTGATGGGATTCAAGTTGTATTGAAAAGCTTCTCGTTGATGGACGTGCTAGAAGTAGTTTTATGTTAACATTTTATTTATGTTGTTTTTTTGATGAATTTTTAAAGTTGTTGCCAACAATGGTACCTCCTAATGGTGCAAAAAAAATTGAACCATTGAGATACGATTAAGTTATGTACCTCCATCTATTTATGTTAGATCATCAATTTAGATGTACCTTCATATATTTATGCTAGATCATCAATTTAGGCTTTCGAGGATCACCATGATTCTTTCGATGCTACTCTTTTTGCCTTACCATAATTTTAATCAAATTAGAATTTTTGAGTTGGAGCCTAACTCAAGTTTATAATAGTTTAACCTAATCTTACTTTGTCAATAGATCAGTTAGAGGTTTTGGTTGAGCCAAACCTTAATTGCTTCTTGATGATGCCTGATCATCTTGAGCTGACGTCCTTGAGTGCCAGTGGACGTGCTGTCAGTTTGTTGAAGCTTCACCTCGATGCCGAGATCTGCAAAAAGTTCGAAGACCGAATATTCCGACGGAGATGCTTCGATGCTCAAGTTAGTGATCAGAATCACAGCCGTGAGCTTGAAGAAGCTCAAGAAAGAGAGAGAGTTAGAGATGAAGAAAACGCTCTCTGAGTGCTTGAGTGTTCATACCTTGGTCAAGGGTCCCTCTTACCCATTTTATTGATACTTGAGGTCCGTGTTACTTGCTTCGGAAGCTTTGGAATCTCATGATGAACCACGACTTCGTGAATGGAATGTCAAAATTAGTAAAATTTATCCCATATGAACGGGGTGATTGGTACATTTTTGGCAGATGACGGCTTTTGGGCTAATCTAATCAGAGTCATTAATGCTTCATGATGGCTTATGATTTCATAGGCTCATGCCATAACCGATGAAGTTTGTCTTATTAGGCATATATGAATCAAAGATGGCTAGTGGGCCCGGACTTGTCAGAAGTGGAGGCTTGCTTGAGAAGCTAAAGTTAATCTTGGAGATAAGAGAACATAGGAGCAGGGGTTGCCTAGGAGTAGGCCTGTCACGCCCCAGACCCAAATATCGGGCTAGGGTGACAACCCGCATGCCGGGCACGCAAGGCATCACAAAATTTTTCACACATAACATTATTATATATATAACCACGCCAAATACATCACTCAATACTAAAAGTTTTGGGTTACAAATCCTTACACACCACAATAATAAAGTTTGGGCAGCAAGCCCTACACATAAGTAATACTGGGGTTACAACAAAATAATGGGTCTTGTTTTATTTAATAGAAGATCCACCACCCCAACCATCCATCTTCAACCTCGTGGCTCTGACAAAAATATTGTAAGATTTTTATGAGCTTACACTCAATAAGTAAGCCATGTTATACAGTCAAATCATAGCATAACAATCTATAAGAACATAAATGATTTGCATGCTTAAACATTCCAAAATTACTCAAACATGCAATGTAAGTAAACCCACTGTTTATACTCTCAATGGTAACTGTAAATGTGACCCACGGCCCTGCAATATCTCAATAGTGTACCAACAAGTATCCCCCTACTGAAAGGATCTAGATACCAGGGTCACGCCATATCATAATCCACCAGAACACATACTCTATATGTGATGCCACCTCGAACCAAGTAGAACACATCCTCTAGATGCGTGATGCCACCTCATAGAACTCAGAACACATCCTCTAGATGCGTGATGCCATCTCGAACCCAAGCAGAACACATCCTCTAGATGTGTGATGGCATAAACAAGCAGAACACGTCTCTAGACGTATAGGTGGCATAAACAAGCAGAACACGTCCTCTAGACGTGTAGGTGGCATAAATCATCAGAACACATCCTCTAGATGTGTGTGTGGTATGACATGATAAAGGAGAACCACGGCGACACATAACAGTACCTCACATCATGCACTCATCATATCAATAACAACTATATATTGCATAAACAGTGGATTATACTTACTGAACAATTGCATGTAATATATCACATCAATGTCATAATAACTGTATCTCTCATGCATAGCATCCACATGAAATCATAGCACATAAACAGCCATGTATTCATAATATTCATCTACTTACAATTTAACCAATAACAATTCTTCATATCACAATTCACAATTTAAACATTCATATAATGAATAATTTATTAAATACTGATAACTGGCTTACTTACCTCAGTATGCAATCCAATAGATATAAATCAGCTAGTCAATGTCTGAGCACCTACAGGATCATTTACACAATTAATTTATTAGAATACGAATATTAAAATAACCCTTAGAATTTCTACCCAGACTAGTTCATGGGCCCTACTTTGGGCTCAAATATCTCCCACTATACATACCCAAATGGGGAAGTAAAAATACCCCATGAAACTAGAATTCACCAAGATTCTAGCCATATAAATATTTTGCTAATCCCGATCCGTTACAGGACCCAAAAACCAGCCCAAACTTCCATGCTGCACGGCCCAAAAAGGCCTGAACCGGCCGGCCCAGCCGGCCCGGTTCAACCCATAGCCCACCCGATCCCCTGTTTCACCGAACAGGGGACGGAAACGTAGCCGGCCAAATTGAGGGCGGCCCGGCCACCGGTGGCCGGGCCAGAGCTGGCCGCCGCCACCAATCTCCCGATCTCTCCCTCAATTTCTCGTCTTCCTCTCTCACATCCGCGCGGCACGGTGCTGTGCCGGCGGCACGGCGGCCACCTTGGCCGGCCGGACCTCCACCGGACGCACGCCCGCGCGGTGGAGGCGACAGGCCAAAGCTCGGGCCCGGCGAGGCGGCGAACACGCCGCCGGCCCGAACCAACCGGCCGGATGCCTCCTCCAGCGCCGGCGGAGTCGTCGGCCAATTCTCAGGCCCGGCGAGGCGGCGAGCATGCCGCCGGGCCTGAACCAAGGGGGTCGACCGGTTGATATCATCTCTCTGCCTCCCGTGCTCTCTCTCTCTCTCTCTGTCTCCCTGTCTCTTTCTCTCTCTCACGCTCTCTCTATCTCTCTCTCTCTCTCTCGCTCTCTCTCTCTCTCTCTCTCCCGCTCGCTCTCTCTCTCTTCCCGGCTATTTCTCTCTCAGGCTCTCTCTCTCTCTGGTTCTCTTTCTCTTCTCTGGCAGGGGAACGTACCTAAGGAGGAAGCGCGCCAGCGTGAAGGAAGGAGTCCTCCTCCTTCATATTATTAACATCACGCGACGCCTCGGTCCAGGGACTCGAAAAACCCATCAACACGCAATGACTCGGGAATCCAAGCGTCATACTAGGAACCTAAATGTCATAATAAAGTCTAGGTGGCATGTTTCCTTAAATAAATGTGGGGGTTACAAGGCCGCTTAAGAGTTGGGGCCGCTTTAGGGCCGCTTAGGAGCTGGGGCCACTTAGGAGCTGGGGCTGCCTCAGGGCCTCTTAGGAACTGGGGCCGCCTAGGAGCCAAGGGCGCTTAGAAGCCGGGGCCACCTAGGAGTAGGACCGCTTAGGAGCTGGGGTCACCTCAGGGCCGCTTAGTAACTGGGGCCGCCTAGAAGCCGGGGTCGCCTAGGAACCGCTTATGAGCTGGGGCCGCCTAGAAGCCAGGGCCACCTAGGAGTAGGGCCACTTAAGAGCTGGGGTCGCCTTAGGGCCTCTTAGGAGCTGGGGCCACCTCAGGACCGCTTAGGAACTGGGGCTGCCTAGGAGCCACCTATGAGTTGGGGCTGCCTAGAAGCTGGGGCTGCCTAGGAGTAGGGCTGTTTAGGAGCTGGGGCCGCCTTATGACCGCTTATGAACTGGGGCTACCTAGGAGCCACTTATGAGTTGGGGTGGGGCCGCCTAGGAGCCACTTATGAGCTGGGGCCATTGGCATCCAAACGACTCCCGCAATTGTGTAATTTTGGTCATTAACTTACATGTGGCTTTTATCATCCATATCATATGCCCCTCTGCTCTTGAGTCTTGGTGCTCACGTGCGCAGTACTTGCCAAGAGAAAGGAGCGCAAAATCTTTTGCTTTTGTTGAGTTTCATGCATCATAAATTAGCGAAGGCGGGCATGCGCTCTCGAGGAGGTAAAGTCTCTTCGAAGTCTCCTCATCATTTAAGGAATGGTATCATGAGCGATATAGTCTACGGGGAGATTAAGAAAAATACTTCTCATCAATAAAAAAAGGTATAGTGCCATTAATGAATTGTTCTTATCTTGTCACATTATTGGGTATGGATCGCGCCCCTTAAGTGCCATCGAGGCATTGTATCTCGAACGGCGAAGAGTTTGTGGATAGCTGGATAGTACCTCTACTCATTAACCTCCGCGTGGCACTATAGTGGGCGAGATGTTTTAAAAATTATGTATAAAGACTATTCCGCCTGTCCCTTCGAACTTCTTATGCCTCCACTATCTCCCTTGTGTTTTCTTTATCTTCTGAGTTTCGAGCACTTGCCTCTGTCCCCTTGATCTTCAAGTCAATTTCTTCCACTTTTTTTGTTCTTTTTCCTCATGGATTCTAACTACTGTAGGAAAGATAAGAGCAGAGCCCCATGATCAAACCCTCCAGGGAGGAGATCCTCCAGGCATGGCACCGGGCTCCTAGTGGCATCTTCATCCGCGATCGCCCAACGAAGCAGCCCAAACACCACCTAGGGCTTCTCCTCTGCCACCTAAAGCTTCTCCTCCACCACCTAGGATTTCTTCTCCACCACCTAGGGCTTCTCCTCCGCCACTTAGGGTTTCTTCTCGATCATTAGTCATCCGGTATCTCTTTCAGTTACCCTTTTTGACTCCGTAGGTCCGGAGGGGATAGCTTCCACCATGATAGCCCAAGATATAAATAACCTTAGGGCTCAGTACAAGATTCTTGATAGCATCTGTATCTCTGCCCCTCATTCTGGTGACAAGGTAACCTCCAACCAGTCTAGTGGGATTGCCTTGTATGAGGAGTTTTTTAAGAGTGGGCTTCGTCTTCCTTTCCATCCCTTCTTCCTCAATCTCTTAGACATGTATGACCTTATCCTGGTGCATCTAACTCCAAACTCCATTCGAATTATCTATGCCTTTATAGTACTCTGTCATTTTCATGGCCTTTCTGCCTGAATCTCTTTGTTTTGGGCCTTGTACAAACTTTGCAATCCCAACAAAGCTGGGTGGTGGAGCTTCATCTCCAGGCCCAAAAGAGCCCTTAAGCTTGACCTGCCCTCTAAAATTAAGGAATGGAAATCCAATTTTTCTATGTCCATTTGGATGGAGTGAAGATGGGTTGGGACATTCCTGACATTAGCTGTTGCGTGTCGTAGCGCAACGATTAAAACACTTCAATTTCACTAATAGATAGCGAGAGTAATGGATCGAATCCACAGGGACTTTAGTGGTTATCTTGAATTAAAATTATACAATTATGAATTTAAATAAACAGATAATGAGAATAATTAAGATATAATCTATTTATGAGAGCACGGCCCGTACCTACCTTTTAAGAATAGACCAGTCAAAATTATTTTCACTTAAAAAGAATTTACTAAGAACTAAACATAAATAAATATTTTATTGTAAAGCATCCAATTACATAAAGATTAAAACTAAAAAAAATTAATCTTCTTCCTTGTCATCGGCAACAGCATCAAGAAGGCATCAAGAAGGCACTGATCCTTGCTTCTGAATCAGATTAGCGCAACCCACCAGAATTCTGAACCGAGGGAACGTCTTTCTGCCTCACGAATGTCTCTCCTTCTTTCTCTATTCGGGATTGATCTCACATCTGCCCAGCCAGAGCTATTTATAGATGCTCATATGGGAGAGGACGAAGAGAACGCGAAGAAATCACAGAGAGGTCGTGCCTATCCGTTTCATACCAGACGTGGCTTCCTAACTGTTTCAGATCTGATTCGAAGCCCAAATGGATGCGGATGATTTGTTTGCTTGATCCATTAACGCGGAGGAGTTGCGAGAAATCCTGAACGTTCATATCTGCTCAGTTTCTTTGTGTGTTTCATGAATACAGAAGATTGTGCTTATTTTCTTTCAAATTTGAATTCTTTCCCGATTTGGCATCTGAACGAAACATGAAGAGATTTCGGAGAGATAACGGACGATTCTCCTTCTAATTTGAAAGTCTTCAATCCAATTATTCCTGATTGGTTGGTGGAGTGATGGGATAGAAAGGGAAGAAAAATGGAAGAAAAAAATGAATATGTGAAATCTGCGATTGAAATCGGCAATTGGTTTACCGAGTTTGCTTGGAGATGCGTGCAGATAAAGATAAATCCTTATAAATTTAATTCCAAGCTCATTTTAAGTCCGATTTGAGTGTCGTTTGCGTTGTTGGACTCCTAAAATCGAGCTCTTTAAGTTGATAAGGTTTTACCTAAAATATTATATAAAATATTTAAATATTAAATAATAATAGGTACTTTGACTTATTAATTAATAGGTTTATAATAATTATTTGTGCATTTATCACTCCCCCCAACTTGAATTTTACTTATCCTCAAGTAAATAAAGAATCTAGAAATATGTACCAAGCTAGTCCAAGAATTGATAGTTATCTTACAATTCTAAAATCAAAAGATTTTCGGTTAGATCATAAAAGAGGTGCTTCATTGGATTATCAAGTTTACCCATTTAGTGATAGAGTGCAGCCCATAAGAATTGATAGAAGTCTTCTTCACCAACTTTTACTTCTCTATTTAAGTTCTCTAACTTAATTTAGGTTGGGTGTAGTGTCTTTTTATAATTTAGTCTCTTATTTATTTATTTATTTATTTATTTATGTGTAAAGTCAGTTTAATGTCCTAACCTCTTGCTTTCTAATTGACCCTTGTAGTGAGCTTTAGGCCAATGGCTCCCAAACCAGTTGGTTTTAGGGCATTAGGTGTAAAACACCTGTTAGCTCCCCCTCCTCTCTGGGGCCACGACAGCACACCTGCACACTTATGGTAATCAGATAGAGTTTTACTAGTCTTTATGTAGCGCTCCATAAAGAGCTAGAGAACCCCTACTAATTATCATAAGTGGCAGACACACGAAATCACATTCTGTTAAAAACTTTTCATTTTCATCTCAATTATATACACAAATCACTTAATCAACACTAAGCATCAACCTGCTCAGATAATATTTTTCATGACATTCCTCAGGCAGTTTACAAGATCGCATTCACAATCGACATCAAAATCCTAAGTGCACACATCATGCTCATAATTTTCTCCAAAACATAAGTCTCGTATTCATATCCAAAAAGGTCTAAAACATCATTACATCTCACTGTACACATACACAAATACAAAATATAAATATCAAACCACACTCTCTCAAAAACACAAGGCTAGCATTTATACACCCTTGCATCCAAGCAAGCTTCATCAGCTAGGGGTTCTGTCCTGCTTATCTTGTGATCCTGGCAGAAATACTCACTGATATGAAAGAACATTTAAATCATAGAGGGATGAGACCTAAGTCCCAGTGACTGGATAACCATCTAACTATGGAGAAATAGAGAACCATAACCTCTTAATTTCAATCGTATGCTGAAACTATTCAACTTGTACAAGTCAAAGTACATTTTTAACATGATATCAGATAAAATAAAATGTAGCTTATTCTTCAAATAACATATCAGTACTAAATACTCTATAATAACTTTTTACTGAAAGATAACTCATTGAGATAAAAATCCATGCATTTCAATATAAAAATATGCATTCTTTATCTACAACCAGACTTCTTTATTAAATTCTCAGACTCCACCGAAATCTGATTGCCCATTGGTATCTCAAGTAAACTCTCCCTCTCGGGATAACTACTCGGCCCACTGGCCCTTTTTATATCACAACATATGCTTTTAAATCTCATAATGCTGGGCTGTGTGTAATGCCTCTGAGGTACCACCCTACAGTCGCCCTCCGTAGGTGTACTCTCATCGGGTGCGTGACTAGCAACAGGATCCCCACACAAATAGCACCCCTTACCCGTGCGGTTCACCCGGCAAAGTGCTTTGTTCCTTAACCCTGGAACCTCGGGTTTTCTCTCTGCCCCCATGGGCTATATATAGTAATCAGCTCCACTGAGCTATGATTCATGCCCCCACGGGCTGCTCACAACCAGCCCCACTGGTCTGGTTAAGCGTGCACTCACCCCTGATTCTGGGGTTCATCGTACGATTTGTTCGCAAGAGGTGCCGGCTCGATAGTAGTGTGCAATGCTCATGCTACAGTACAGTTTAAAGGATGATCAGCCCCCTAGCTGCCTGATGCTCAGTATGATACATACATCATTTGTAAAGCTTTATCATGCAAATATGCCATGTATACATAAAAATCCCCTCATCGAAACTCATGCTTATGTGTTTATGCTCAAAACTCATGCTCGAAACTCATGCTTAATTCTTTATGCTTAAAACTCATGCTCAAAACTCATTTATCAGAATATCATATACTAGGTTCTCATTTCTCATATTTAAAACATACATAATACTCTGCTAAACATAACATACCATAACTAGGTATTAATCTCATTATTCTAGCTCAAATTAACTTCTCATTGCTAGATGAGAAATCCACTCACCTTAGTAGGTTACTCCTCGACTGGTACTCAACTCTAGTATTTCGGCTCCCTGGAATAACCCTCTTGACCTATGTCAACATACAGATACGATAGCTATTAGGATTACCTCCACACGAGGTTTTCCCACGAACCATGCATGCATATATGATCTATCCTCTAATATCTCATTATTTTCTTCCACCCTTTCTCTACTCAAGATTACTTCTACTATTACCTCAAAATACAATAATCTAAGAAAATCTAAAGTCATACAAGATCTAGGGAAGCTATAGCTTACCTGGAGTCGAGCACAAACCCCAAGCTTCCCTTTCCCTTTTTCTTTCTTCCTCCTTTTTCTTCTTCTTCTTCTTCCTCTTCTCTCTTTTCTCCTCTTCTTTCTCTCTTTCTTTCTTTTCTCTGGCTGAACCCATGTTTCCCTTTTTCTCTAATGACTTGGGGACCAAGTCATTGGAAACTTAAGGGTTAAGGCATGCCAAATTCCTTTTTGCCCTCAAACACTCTTAACGCGCGCTTTTTGGAAAACACGTGGCTCACTTATAACCATGATATTTTGCCCTTAGATTTTTTTTCCCAAGTTTCCTTAACACAATTAGCAATTGACATCGGAGCCTTTTCCCATTTTGCCCCTGATATAGCATTTTTTTAATCGATTTATAGCCCAGATCATCATTTTTTACTTAAATCGATACTTTTATGTAACATTTCTAATAAAAGACTTTACCAACTTGAAGAACTCGATTTTAGAAATCCAACGGTTCAAACGGCATCCAAATCAGACTTGAAACGGATTAAATATGAAATTCTCAAGATTTAACTTAGAAAAACCTGCCGTCTCGGAGTCGGCTCGAACAGATTTGGAGTCGGCTCCAGAAAAGTAGGGGTCACTCCAGAAAAGTAGGGGTCGACTCCAAAGCGTGCCGAAAGTTTAAAACGTGCCAGAGTCGACTCCACTCCAATTAGGGTCGACTCCAACCACTAAAAACATCATTTTAGGATAAAACTCAAACTAAACTTGATTTTTCTTGTGATTTAAACCCATTAAAACTTAAGTCTCTCAATTTCTTAAATCAAACTCATTAACATTCAGAAATATACTTATTTACTCCAAAATTTCTTCTCTTTACATTTATCAAAAAGCCAACACACCCACATTTCACTGAAACTTTCTGACTTTCATTTCAAATGAAAATACCATAAATTACAAGGTTTTCAGGATGTTACAACACCCCTCGGACTTACTGACTCGAGTCAAAAAGGCTTCAGGTAGGGGTGACTTTACTTAGGTTCTTTCACATTCTCACCTTTTTACGCGAACAACATCACTTGCTTAGGTGACGGGGCCCGGTTACTTAGTGAAAGATACTAAGAACCTAATTTATTAACTTTAAAAGAGACTTTTTTTTGAATGACATTTTTACCCATACCCTTATTAAGTAGATTGTACTATTAAGATCAGTGGTCAGGAGGGTATGAAATTATTCTAAAATTTTTTTTGGGCTAAACTCTATCTTTTATTAGGTTTCCTTAATAATTTGTTCCTCATATCTCTAAAATAATCTAACCGTTAATCGTTCATTGATAATTGGAATGCTTGATTAACTTCAAATCGAGATAAAATTTGGTACACAAATACTGATTATATTTTACTCGAGGATTTACTTATTCTACCCCCCAACTTAATTTCCATTGTCCCTAATGGAAAAAAAAATTAATTTTAAGAAAAGATACTATCTGGTCGAGTATTTGAAGGTTGGAGGTTTTATTGTTGCCATCTTCTTTCGATCTACTTCTGTTGCTATTCTCTAGTCATACTAAGAAATCATAAAGTTAAAAATAACTGATAAATTGGGTTGCCTCCTAAGAGCGCTAAGTTTAAAGTCTTCAGCCAGACTATGTTACTCATTATGATAGTGTTGGGTTTACAAGATCAATTGATTCAACAACTTCTCCATCATTAATTTCTTCTATATATGGTTTCAAACGTTGACCGTTTACCTTAAAAATATTCCCTTGCTTAGGATCTTTGAGTTCTATTGCCCCATAGGGAAATACTTGAGTTATTATAAAAGGTTCATTCCATCATGAACGAAGTTTTCCAAGGAAAAGATGTAATCTTGAATTATAAAGCCGTACTTTTGATTTGGTTCAAAAGTTTTTCTATTAATAAATTTGTCATGATATGCTTGGTTCGTTCTTTATAAATTTTTGAGCTCTCATATGCGTAATTTTGTAGCTCTTCTAACTCATTCAATTGAAGTTTTCTAGTAACACATGCCTTTTCATATCATAATTAAATTGCTTGATGGCCCAAAATGCACGGTGTTTCAATTCTATAGGTAAATGGCAAGCCTTTCCAAATACGAGCCGGTAAGGAGACATTCCTATGGGAGTTTTAAATGCAGTATGATAAGCCCATAATGCATCATCCAAACGTTCTAACCAATCTTTCCTATCGGGTCTCACCGTTTTCTCAAGGATATGTTTAATTTCTCTATTTGATATTTCAACTTGGTCACTAGTTTGGGGGTGATAAGGTGTAGCTATCTTATGAGTAATTCCATATTTGTTCATTAAACCTTCAAAGTGTCTATTCGTGAAATGTGTACCCCCATCACTAATTATAGCCCTTGGGCATCCAAAACGACTAAGGATGTTACGCTAATAAATTTGATTACAACTTTATGGTCATTGGTTCGAGTTGCCATGGCTTCAATCCATTTTGACACATAATCAACTGCCACTAAAATGTATTCAAATCCGAAAGAGGAAGGAAATGGGCCCATAAAATCAATACCCCATACATCAAAAATTTCTACAATCAAGATAGGGTTTAGGGGCATCATATCTTTTTTAGAAATATTTCCTGTTTGTTGACATTGAAGATAATTATTGCCAAATTCATGTGCATCTTTAAAAAGAGTTGGCCAATAGAACCCACTTTGCAGTACCTTTGCTGCAGTTTTCCTTCCACTAAAATGTCCCCCATAGGCAAGAGAACAAAAGTTAAGTATGCTTTTGAATTCGCTCTCGGGGACACATCGCCTAATCACCTGATCCGAATAGTACTTAAATGATTCAGGGTCTTCCCAAAAGTAATATTTGATTTGTAGAAAAATCTATCTTTTTCTTGTTTTGTTCAGTGGGAAGGTATTTTTCCTATTGCCAAATAATTCACAATGTGGGCAAACCAGGGAATATTGCTATGGGAAATTGAGAACAGTTGCTCATCAGGAAACTTATCTCTGATTATTTCTTTGTTATATTCCATCGAGATTCTAGAGATATGATCTGCTACCATATTTTGGAACCCTTTTTATCTAAGATTTCTAAGTCAAATTCCTGTAGTAGAAGGATCCATCTAATCAATCTAGGGTTTGTATCTTTTTTTGATAACAAATGCCTTAATGCTGCATGATCAGAGTAAACTAAGACCTTGGACCCTAACAGATATGATCTAAATTTTTCTAGGGCAAACACGATTGCTAGTAATTCTTTTTCAGTGGTAGTATAGTTCATTTGTGCATCTGAAAGAGTTTTGCTAGCATAATAAATTACATGGGGTTTTCGATTGAGTTTTTGTCCTAGAACTGCCCTACAGCATAATCAGAAGCATCACACATGATTTCGAAAGGTATGGCCCAATCTGGTGGCTTGATAATTGGTGCATTGGTCAAAGCAGTTCGCAGGATGTTATAGGCTATTAGACAATCTTCATCAAAATTAAAAGAACTATCTTTGGCCAGCAAATTACACAAGGGTCGAGAAATTTTACTGAAATCCTTAATGAAGCGTCTGTAAAAACCAGTATGGCCAAGGAAAGATCGTACTTATTTAACTGAGGTTGGGGGTGATAGATTTGAGATCAATTCAACTTGGCTTTATCAACCTCAATTCCTTTCTCTGAAACAATATGTCCGAGCACAATTCCCTCACGAACCATAAAATGACTCTTCTCCCAACTTAGGACTAAATTCATTTCCATACATCGTTTCAGTACCTTAGTCAAGTTCTCAAGGCAGCTATCAAATGAAGTACCAAAAACTAAAAAATCATCCATAAATATTTCCAAAAATTGACCAATCATATCAGAAAATATGGCCAACATACATCGTTGAAAAGTGGCTGGTGCATTACAAAGACCAAATGGCATGCGTCTAAAGGCAAATGTTCCAAAGGGACAGGTGAAGGTGATCTTTTCTTGATCTGCAGGAAATACTGGGACCTGATTGTATCCTGAATATCCATCTAAGAAACAAAAGAAACTTTATCCCGCTAGCCGTTCCAGAATTTGGTCGATAAAAGGCAAAGGAAAGTGGTCTTTTTAGTTACGGCATTCAACTTTCGATAATCTATACACACTCTCCAACTAGTTGATGTGCGAGTAGGAATTGATTCACCCTTTTTATTTTCAATCACGGTAATACCCGACTTTTTAGGTACTACTTGGATTGGACTAACCATTGACTATCCGAAATTGATAAATAATACCAGCATCAAGCCATTTTACTACTTCTTTCTTAACAACATCCCTCATGTTTGGATTTAGTCTTCATTGCATGTCTCTATGTGGTTTGGCTTCAATTTCACTATGAATGTGGTGCATGCAACGGAAGGGTCAATTCCCTTAAGATCAGCTATTGTCCATCCAATTGCCTCTTTATGTTCTTTAAGTACATCTACCAATTTATCTTCCTACTCCGAGGTTAGGGTAGATGCAATGATTACCGGAAGGGTATCATTGGGTCCAATGAACGAATATTTTAAGTCAACAGGAAGAGGTTTTAATTCTAGTCGTGGTGGTTCTTCTAAGGATGGTATTAAAGGGCTTGGTTTAGTTGGAAGTGGCTCATATTTTATAGTCCAAGAAGGGATGGTATCAAACTTAGGTAGTTCTAATAACGGGTTTATCTCTTTGGTGTACTCATCAATATCAAAGTCATCTATTCCAAAATGTGTAAGACATGTTCGTAAAGGATCCGAATCAAGCAAACTTTGAAATTTCTTTCTACAACTTCTTCGATCATGTTTACTTCATTTAAATCATATACAGGTGGTCCTTGGAAAGCATTAAAAATATTTAATCTCATCTTCTTATTTTCAAAAGATACATCCATCACACCCGTTCTACAATTTATACATGCATTAGCAGTAGCCAAAAAAGGTCTTTCAAGAATGATGGGAATTTGGCTAGGATTACCACTAGATTCCATATCTAACACAAGGAAGTCAACAGGAAAATAAAATTCATCTACCTTCACTAATACATCTTCCAATATTCCATGAGGTACTTTGACTGATCTATCTGCCAATTGTAGTGTTATTGTTGTGGGTCTCAACTCTTCGAATCCGAATAACTCATACATTGAACTTGGGAGAAGGTTTACACTCGCACCCAAATCTAGTAATGCTTTTTTAATTATGAAGTTCCCTATTACACATGATATAATCGGGGTACCAGGATCTTTTAGTTTGGGTGGAGTTATTTGCTGAAAAACTAAGCTGACTTGCTCAGTCAATTGGATCTTTTTTTGTATTTTTGTCTTGGCTTTCCATTTTTGTGTGCATAGATCCTTCAGAAATTTTTCATAAGCTGGAACTTGCTTGATAGCATCGAGAAGAAGTAAGTTTATTTGGACTTGCTTAAATAACTCAAGCATCTCATTCATTTTTATATTCTTCTTGTCCAAAGATAAAGGAGATTCTAAAGCACTAGGGAATGTGGCTTTAGGTGCGATTGCTTGATCATTGCATTAATTTCTTTTCTTCTTCATTTCTTCTCTTTTCCAGTTCAGCCACTTCTAATTTCTGGGTTGGTTTAGGTGGGTTCAACGTTCTTCCACTTCTTAGAGTCATGACGGATTTAGCATGTTCTGGGAATTTGTCAGGACTATTGGAACCCTCAGCCATGAATTATCCTTTTGGGTTATCGATAGGCTGACTAGGTAACTTACCCTCCTCCCTTCTACTGAATGCTGTGGCTAATTGACCTATCTGAGTTTCTAGTTTTACAATAGATTGTGTGTGGCAGTGAAGGATTTGAGTATTTATTTCTAGCCCTTTCAATGCTTGTAACACCTTGTCTTCAAAAGTAAGATGATTATTCGGTGGAGGTTATGGGATGTTTGGGTATTGTAAATATAGCATGCTTCTAAAATTGGTTTCTTGATTATTAGGTCTGATTGATGATGAATTGGTTATAGGTTGAGGTTTCCAAGAAAAATTTGGGTGATTTCGCCAGCCAGGATTGTAAGTATTCGCATATGGATCATTTCCTATTCTAGGAGCCAATCGGGTTTGGGCTTGGTGGGCTTGCTCTTGAACAAGCTCAGGAAATTGGTATGCAGCTGGACATTCACCTGTAGAATGAGTCGGACTTGAGCTGATTATACAAACATCATGATTTTGAATAGATGGGAAAGAGGTGTTTCCAACTTGTAGAATTCGGTCAAGTTTCTGGGACAGTTCATCTACCTTAGTATAGATATCTATAGAATGACCTATTTCATATATTCCACCTCTTTTAGGTTCTACGAGAGTGTCGCTATGAGTGACTGATATGTGATGTAATGAATTCTCACTCAATGTCTCACAGAGTTGCCAAGCTTCATGTTCATTCTTTAACATAAATGTCCCACCACATGAAGCATCAACCATTTGCCGGTACTTTTCTGATAGTCCATCATAAAAATATTGAACTAACTGCCATTTCAGTATGGCATGATGCGGACATTTTCTAATCAATTCTTTTAATCTTTCCCATGTCTCATGAAACATCTTGCCATTAGTTGAGAAAAACTTGTTATGGCTTTTCTAATTTGATTCATTTTTCCTATAGGAAAGTATTTCTTAAGAAATTCTCTCTAAAGATGATCCCAAGTTGAAATTGTTACAGTATCTAATGAATTTAACCAATATTTGGCTTTGTCCTTAAGAGAGAATAGAACAACTTAAGTCTAAGAGCATCGTCAAAAAAATTTTGAATTTTTACGGTCGAACAAATTTTAAGAATTCATCTAAGTGTTTGTATGGATCCTCATTTGTAAGTCCATAAAATGAAGGTAACATTTGAATCATACTTGACTTGATCTCATATTGAGTAGCCTCCACTGGAGGCACTTGAATGCAAGGAGAGTAGGTATACTTTGAAGGAGTAAAATATTCTTTTTAACTATCGTGGTGGATCATTTTCGTTATTATGGTCCATAATTCTAAGTCTGTTTGCTCTAAAGATTCTCTCTATTTCAGGATCTAGGGGTATGAGATTAGTTGTAACGATTGGCGACCAAGCATACACCCTATCGATTCAAAAGTAATTTATTTTTTTTAAAATGTAATAGAAGAAAAAGAAGATAATTCTAAAAGAAGTATCCTAAGAATTCCTAGAACTAAGAGGAATGAAGACTAATTTAATTAGGATTTAATATTATTAGCAATCAAGTTAACAAAGATTAAACTTTCTAT
The DNA here is from genome assembly GCA_900491605.1 of Calamus simplicifolius. Classification (NCBI taxonomy): domain Eukaryota; kingdom Viridiplantae; phylum Streptophyta; class Magnoliopsida; order Arecales; family Arecaceae; genus Calamus; species Calamus simplicifolius. The sequence continues at coordinate 1,000,539 of UESW01003962.1, forward strand.
CCTAGTCTTAACCTAAATCTAAATAGCTCCTAACTTCCAAGACCACCTTGGAGCCCTCCAAGTCAAAATTAGCTGATCAACTAGCCAGTTAAGAATAAGGTCAGTAGGGGTCCCCCGTCGCTTACTAGGTAAGGACGGAACCAATTAAATAACCACTTTCTCTCCTTTTCTAGACACCAGTTAAGTAGTCAATCTCGATCCGATCCAACTCTTTTGGGTGCCTTGTCCTATTGAGCTCGAGTTCCTTAGGGGCTGGCGTCTAGTTAATTTTAAAATTAAAGGTTTGGGTTAATGCAAAATGAAGGATGTGGTTTATGGGCTAAGGAAGGGTGATCAACTCCCCACCTTATATTGATTAGGGGTTTGTACCCTTAAAATTAATTATGAAAATACTATGCAACAAACATGTCAAGCTCTTGAAAAAATTAATCTACTTACTTTTTTTTTTAGATTTTTGTGGTTAAGTTTCTATTTTCCTAATAAATTATGAGATATCAATGAAAATATTTTAAGTTTTATAGAAAATAAATAATCTAAGTATAAAAAATAAATATAATAATATTTTTTTAATTTTAATTTTTTTAATTTTTAATTTTTTATTATTTAATTTTTAATTTTTAATTATTTATTTTAAAAAAAATTAATTATGTTTTATGGAAAGTGTCTTAGGTTTTTCTTAAGTTTTTTTTTAAGTTACATTAATTAAAAGTTGATTAGGTTAAAAGTGGGTTTGTGATAAGAAGGAAAATAATTTTTATGTTAAAAAGAAAATAAGAAAATTTAACAATTAAGGTAAATAAGAATAAAATCAATAGAAAATTCATGATAATTTTTTAAAAAAATTTTAAATTTAATTTTTTTAAAATTTTTATTTTTAAATTTTTTTAAAAAAAATCTATTGCGTGTTGTAACGTAACGATTAAAACACCTTAATTTCACTAATAGATAGCGAGAGTAAGGGATCGAATCCACAGGGACTTTAGTAGTTATCTTGAATTAAAATTATGTAATTATAAATTTAAATAAATAGATAATGAATAATTAAGATATGATCTATCTTATGAGAGCACGATCCGTACCCATAGATCACGGCCCGTCCTTTTTAAGAATAGACCAGTCAAAATTATTTTCACTTAAAAAGAATTTACTAAGAACTAAACATAAATAAATATTTTATTGTAAAGCATCCATTACATAAAGATTAAAACTAAAAAAAAAATCTTCTTCCCTGTCATCGGCAACAGCATCAAGAAGGCATCAAGAAGGCACCGAACTCCCCAAGATCCTTGCTTCTGAATCAGATTAGTGCAACCCACCAGAACTCTGAACCGAGGGAACGTCTTTCCTCACGAATGTCTCTCCTTCTTTCTCTGTTCGAGATTGATCTCACATCTGCCCAGCCAGAGCTATTTATAGATGCTCATATGGGAGAGGACGCGAAGAGAATGCGGAGAAATCATGGAGAGGTCGTGCCTATCCGTTTCATACCAGACACGGCTTCCTAACTATTTTAGATATGATTCGAAGCTCAAATAAATGCGGACGATTTGTTTGCTTGATCCATTAACATGTAGGAGATGCAGAAAAATTATGAACGTTCATATCTGCTCGGTTTCTTTGCGTGTTTCACGAATACGGAGAGATTGCGCTGATTTTCTTTCAAATTTAATTCTTTCCCGATTTGGCATCTGAACGAAATATGAAGAGATTTCGGAGAGATAACGGACGATTCTCCTTTCAATTTGAAAGTCTTCAATCCAATTGTTGAGGGGTAAAATCGCCATTGCCTAAATAATCGTGCAAGGGGGCTAGGATCAACCCTGACTCCCATGTGCTGAACAATACCCGCTAGAGACAAGTCAGCCTCAGTGAATCGGGGCGCCTTAGCCCCTCACCGAGCCAAGGATTCCTAAGGCGCGCATCACATCTCTCGGCCTCAGCCGAGCTATACCATCTCTCGGCCTCAGTCGAGCTCTACCATCTCTCGGCTCTCGGCCTCAGCTGAGCTGTATCATCTCTCGGCCTCAGCCGAGCTATACCATCTCTCGCCAGCCGAGCTATACCATCTCGGCCTCAGCCGAGCTATATCATCTCTCGGCCTCAGCTGAGCTATATCATCTCCCGACCTCAGCCAAGCTATATCGTCTCTCTCAGCCTCAGTCGAGCTATCCGACTTACCTCATCAGCCGAGTCAACATTATGCCCCGGCTAGACCCGGGCACTCAAGGACCTCTGCGGAATTCGGTGGGAGACTTCAAATCCATAAGATTCCAAACAGAAATCATATCTGAGAGTGGCCTAGGACCCGCGAGAGTGGCCTAGAGCCCTGGATCCTATATACCCGCCAAATCTTGAGACATCAACCAGCTCTCCAGCCGTCGATCCTCTAACCAACAAGATGCGAATCTTACTGACCTCATAACAAACTGGATTCAAATCCTAACGACTTTTGGACCCACGACGCTCCCAGGGAATCAGGTGATCCTCTATAAATAGAGTCGTCTACCGACTCCTCAGGTATGCGCACTTGCTCACTGGCACACTCTCCTTCTGCCTTGGTTTTTCACCATTAGCGCTCTGCTCAGAGCTCTCGAAAGGCCACCCTTGGAGAGACTCTTCAGCGAGAGCCTTCTCCTCTTGTTTATTGTTTGTCGATCCCCGCTGACTTGAGCATCGAGGGTCTTCCACGGAGGGCCACCCCCAACGCCTCTCGCGTGAGGACTATTTTGCAGGTCTGCCCAGAGGGAGCCCGTCCCAGAGCCCGATCACGCCGAATTGGAGGACAGATTTCAGCAGCAACAAATTAGCGCTAGAGGAAGGGCATCAAGTCCTATAAACTTGTGATTCAGGAGACAAGGATCTCGATCTGAGAGAGAACTCCTCCCATGGACAACCGAAGAAAGGCTACCTCCGAAGCCCAGGATCAGGTTGCCTCCCAAAGACCTGATCCGATGAGCAGTGTAGCGCCACCCCCGCCACCAGTTGAGGCCATCGGCGGCCCCAGTGACCCAGGACCAGTTTGCCTCACTGGTCCAGCAAGTCCAAGCTCTAACCCACTTGATTCAGGGGCGCTTTGAAGCTCCCCGACCAGCCGCTCTCACCTTGCATCCTCCTAGGAGAATGCAGCCCCCGCTCATCCGGCGATCTCCTCCTCCGGCCCGCATGGGGTTGCCGACCCCCCTCGCCACCCTAGGGAAGCTAAGCCAGCCCCCCAAGTTGTCCGTGGCAAAAATCTTCCCCGATCTCGGCGGCCCGATCCCTCTCTCCGGTGTTCTCTCGCCATGACTCGACACCGTCTCATTTCTCTCCTCATCTGGCCTCTCCTGTTGTGCCTGAAGAGATCCGCCAGCAACTCCGGAAGATGCGCCAGGAGTTAGATGCCGCCAAGCAGGCCCATCCGCTCCACCATCAGACAGAGCAGGGCATTCCCTTTTCCAAGGGAATCATGGAGGAAGTGATTCCCTCCCACGTGAAGCTGCCCGCCATCGAGCCCTATCATGGGGCTTCTGATCCCGACAACCACCTCAGCAGCTTCAGATCGATCATGATGTTCCACGGGGCATCAGATGCGATCCTCTGCCGTGCCTTCCCCTCCATCCTCAGGGGATCCACTCGAACCTGGTTCAATGCTTTGAAACTAGGTTTTGTTAGTTCATTCGACGAGCTGAGCCGCCTCTTCATCAACCAGTTTGTCAGCAGCCGTCGTCACCGTGGAGATCCGACTCCCTCTCTGAGGTTAAGCAGAGAGAGGGGGAGTCCTTGAAAAAATATCTCGGTCGTTTTAACACGGCTATGTTGGAAGTGGACCACCTTAATCATGAGGTGGCCATGTCCGCCCTAGCAGGCGGAGTATTGAAGGAGAGTGACTTTTACCTGGCGCTGGAGGTCAACTACCCTCAGAACCTCTCTGACATGATGGCTCTGGAAGACAAATATGCCAGAGTCGAAGAATCACGGAGAGCTGCCCACATCGAGCTGACAAGGAAAAAGGAGCCCAAGGGCTCGACAAGCACCGATCTGCCCGCCAGCCAAGTCTGCCTCGCCGCCAAAGTGTTCCTCCGCCCCTTGCCGAGGAACCGCACCCGGAGCCCGCCAAGGAGGTTCAACCGGTTCACTCCGTTCACTGCTCCAAGGGTAGAGATCCTCATGGCGATAGAGCGCCAGCTCCCCCAACCACCTCCTCTCCGAGGGAATGCTACCTGGAGAGATCCCACCAAATACTGTCGCTATCATCGGGATCATGGCCATGACACTGAGGAGTGCTGGCAGCTAAAGAACGAGATCGAAAGGCTCATCCAGCGGGGTAGGCTGGACCAATTCAGGAGAGCACCCGAGCCAAGGAACGGGGGTGATCGTCAACCTGAGCCTCAGCAACCTCCTCCTCCGAATCCTCGATCGCTGGTCACATTAATGTGATCGAGGCAGTTGGCAGTCCGTCGAGTGGGCGGAACGATGAAGAAGGTTCAGTGCCAAAGAAAGCGCGAACAAATGAGCTCTCCTTCTCCGACAGCGACCTCCAGAAAATACAGTTCCCGCATGATGATGCGTTGGTTGTATCCCTTAATCTGAACAACTATGATGTAGATCAAATTCTAATTGATAGTGGAAGCTCCGTCAATGTTTTGTATCTCGATGTTTTCTGAAGATGAAACTGCTTATAGAGAATCTCTGAGCTGTGGACTCCACCCTAATGGGGTTCACCGGTGATGTTATCACCCCGGAAGGAGTCGTGACCATGACGGTCCATGCAGGAACTTGGCCTTCCATTGCCACGATTCACGCAGATTTTCTAGTGACCAAGCTTCGGTCGCCCTACAATGCAATTTTTGAGAGACCCAGCCTGATGTTCCTTAGAGCTGCAGTCTCCATCCTGCACCTAGCAATGAAGTTCCCTACCGGATGGGGAGTGGGAGTAGTCCGAGGAAACCAAGCTGTAGCTCGGCAGTGTTTCGTCACCAGCCTGCAATCCAAATTGCCCGAGATTGATGGACTGGACGCTCGGGAAGATTTTGCCAAGCAACGGGGAGAACCAGCTGAAGAGCTAGAGGAGGTGCCGCTGAACAAAGCCCGGCCAGACCGAACTATAAAGATCGGGTCACTGCTAAAAGGAAACCTCGGACGGAGCTGATCGACTTTGTCCGAATGAATGCTGATGTTTTGCCTGATCAGCTTCCGATATGCCGGGAATCAGCCTGGATGTTCTCGTTCATTGTCTTAATGTGGATGAGATGTCCCGGCCCATAAAGCAGAAGAAGAGGAGCTTCGCCCCTGAGCGGCAGAAGGCGATTGAGGAAGAAGTTGACAAACTTGTTAATGCAAACTTCATTCGGGAGGTAAACTATCCAAGCTGGCTGTCCAATGTTGTCATGGTAAAGAAGTCGAATGAAAATGGCGGATCTGCATCGACTTCACCGACCTCAATAAAGCCTGCCCGAAGGACAGCTTCCCTCTCCCTCGGATCGATCAACTTGTAGATGCTACTTCAGGGCATCAAATGCTAACCTTCATGGACGCCTATTTCGGCTATAATCAAATCTGAATGGCGTATGAGGATGAAGAAAAGACCCTTCATAACCGATCGAGGTACATATTGCTACCGTGTCATGCCTTTTGGTCTGAAGAATGCAGGTGCAACTTACCAAAGGCTGGTCAACAAGGTCTTCAAGGAGAAAATCGGCCGAAACATGGAGGTATATATCGACGACATGCTGGTCAAAAGCAAAGAAGCTTCCCAGCACATTGAGGACCTATCTGAGAGCTTCGCGACACTCTGAAAATATCGGATGAAGCTCAATCCAACAAAGTGTGCCTTCGGTGTCAATTCTGGGAAGTTTCTGGGCTTCATGGTTTCTCAGCGAGGCATTGAAGCTAACCCGCAGAAGATTCAAGCCATTCAGCAAATGACACCCCCAACATCTATCAAAGAGGTCCAGCGCCTGATAGGAAGGATTGCGGCCCTCAACCGCTTCGTAGCTCGATCGGCCGAAAGGTGCCTTCCCTTCTTTAAAGCTCTTCGATCTGCCAAGAATTTTCAATGGACTCCTGAGTGCCAAAAATCATTCGAGGACCTCAGGAGGTATCTCGGCTCTCCACCCCTCCTCAGCAGCCCCAACTCGGGAGAGATACTATTCCTGTACTTGGCAGTTTCAGAAGGCTCAATTGGCTCAGTTTTAGTCAGAAAAGAGAAAAAGACTCAAAAGCCGATCTACTATGTCAGCAAACTGCTCCGGAACGCCGAGACAAGGTACACTCAAATCAAAAAGTTGGTTTTGGCCCTGGTAACATCAGTTCGGAGGCTGCAGCCATATTTCCAGTCGCATTATGTGACAGTTCTCACCGACCAACCCATCAAGGCGTGGTTCATCGCCCGGAGACATCAGGAAGGATGGCTAAATGGGCCGTCGAACTAAGCGAGCATGACATCCGGTACCAGCCTCGCCCGGCCATCAAGGCCCAGGTTCTAGCTGACTTCCTCCTTGAATGTACTATCAGGAGGATGGTTCCACTCCAGACTCCCCCGAATAACCGAAATCTGACGCCCTGTGGCTGCTCCATGTTGACGGATTGTCCAATGCTGGTGGCTCAAGCACTAGCCTAATCCTCACCAGCCCAAAAGGGGCTACCTTCGAGTATGGCGTTCGCTTCTCCTTCCCAGCCTCCAATAACGAAGCCGAGTATGAAGCTCTGCTCGCTGGACTTTGAATCGCCCGTGACCTCAAAGTGAAGAAGTTAAATGCCTTCACTGGCTCTCAATTGGTGGCTGGCCACGTACGGGGCGAGTTTGAGGCCCGGGAGCCAAACATGATTCGGTATCTCCAGCAGGTGTGGGACTTGCTTTCCCACTTCTCTGAATTTGAAGTTATCCAGATCCTCAGATCCGAGAATGCCCGTGCCGATCTATTATCCCGACTGGTGACTGCGGAATCAATGAGTGCCGAATGAAAGTTTTCCCTGAAAATCCTGGAAAAGCCTAGCATCGCGGAGGCAGACCAAGTGATGCAAATTGAGACCGAGCCATCCTGATTCGACCCCATCTCGAGGTATCTCAAAGAAGGGTTGCTCCCAGCTGACCGTAAGGAAGAAAGAAAGCTGAAATTGCAAGCTGCCCACTATGTGTTGGTCGACGACCAGCTCTATAAGCGATCCTTTTCCATGCCATTGCTCAAGTGCCTTCGCCCATCTGAAGCTAATTATGCTCTTCAGGAGGTACATGAAGGAATTTGCGGTAACCATCTGGGGAGTCGATCTCTATGCCACAAGGTGCTGTGCCAGGGGTACTATTGGCCCACTATGCAAAAGGATGCTGATGATCTCGTCCGAGCTTGTGACTCATGTCAGAGACACTCCAACATCCAGAGGCTCCCCTCCTCTAGTTTACTCCCTATTTCCTCCGTTTGGCCCTTTGCTAAGTGGGGGATGGATATTCTTGGCCCTTTCCCCCTCGCCACCGGACAAAGAAAATTTTTTTGTCGCCATCGACTACTTCACCAAGTGGGTGGAGGCTGAGGCAGTTGCCCAAAAAACCAAAGCTCGGGCCAGGGACTTTGTGTGGAGATCCATTATCTACCGCTTCGGCCTTCCGCATACAATTATCACTGACAATGGCAGGCAGTTTGATAACCCAAAGTTCCAAGGTTTCTGCGAGGAACATGGGATCTGCCACCGCCTTACATCGGTGGGGCATCCACAAGCCAATGGAGAAGCCGAAGTAACTAATCGGACCTTGCTTCAAGGGATCAAAGTTCGGCTCGCCAGAGCCCGAGGAAGATGGGCGGACGAACTTCATCACGTCCTATGGGCTTACCGCACTACCCAGAGAATCCCCACCGGCGAGACCCCGTTTCGAATGGCCTTTGGCACGAAAGCCGTCATCCCTGTGGAGGTAGGACTCCCTTCTCCGCGAGTGGAGAGCTACTCAAAGGAAGCTAACGACGAGCAACTTCGCACCAATCTCGACCTGGTAGAAGAGATCAGAGAGAAAGCTCGAATCAGAGTAGCTGCATACCAACAAAGAGTGGCTCGCTACCACACCTCCAGAGTCAAAGGAAAATCCTTCTTGCCCGGTGACCTCGTCCTCCGGAAAGCATCCGTTTCCAAACCACTGGAGCAAGGAAAGCTGTTGCCAAATTGGGAAGGCCCTTATCAAGTGGCAGAAGTCGTCGGACCTGGCACCTACAAGCTCCAGGATTTGGATGAGAAATTCTTTCCTCGAACGTGGAGTTCAGACAACCTCTGCATATATCACCAATAGAGTACGCTCTCTATAGACTTGCCCCATTTACAGCTTTGGCATCTTGTTTCTATTCTCCGCGGCACGACCGCTATGGTCATTTTTTCTGAAAGGTCGTAATAGAAAACAGATGTCGCTTACGCATCCATTCTCGGCACAACCGAGCTATTTCTCGAGCGAATCTCTGAACCTTGACAGGACCGAGCCTTGAATCAAATCTTCGTACCTCGGCAGGGCCGAGCCTTGAGTCAAATCTTCGACCCTCAGCAGGGCCGAGCCTCGAATCAAATCTCCGTACCTTGGCAGGGCCAAGTAAAATATCAAGAAACTTCGTTCGGATTCGGGTAGCTTACAAGCCCCGGCCGGACCAAATGGTCTCTAAAATTTCGTTCGAATTCGGGCAGCTTACAAGCCCCGACTGGATCAAATGGTCTCCAAAACTTCATTCGGATTCGGGCAGCTTACAAGCCCCGACCGGACCAAGTGGTCTCCAAAACTTCGTTTGGATTCGGGCAGCTTACAAGCCCCGGCCGGACCAAGTGGTCTCCAAAACTTCGTTCGGATTCGGGCAGCTTACAAGCCCCGGCCGGACCAAATGGTCTCCAATACTTCATTCGGATTCGGGCAGCTTACAAGCCCCGGTCGGACCAAATGGTCTCAAAACGTTGTTCAAATTCGAGCAGGATACAAGCCCCGACCGGACCGAATGATGAAGAAACCTTGTCCAAGGTTCGGGCAGCTTACAAGCCCCGGCCGATACCAAAGAATAAAAGCCTCGGCCAAAGCCGAAGTGCATCTCCATTCCTTATTAAAAGCCTCGGCCAGAGCCGAAGAGCGTCACTTATCAAAAAATCTTGGCCAAGGCCGAATGATAAGAACAAACATTTGAAAATAACGGCGGACACGAAAGTTGCAGAAATCCTCTTTTTTATTCATCACAAAAAGGATAAAAAAGAAAGAAAAAGATACATGAGCCCTCACTACGCTTTATCATCTTCTTCGGGAGCCGCCGAACCCTTCCCACGTTGAGCTGACTCGGCGACCTTACGTCGAAGGGATACTACTTCCCCTCAGCCGGTCGTTGGCACGGCAAAGGAGCTCGACTTCCCTCATAGAAATGGCCAGATATTGTTTGACTACCTTCTGGAGCCGCTCGTGATCCGCAAACATTGACGCCAGGGCCTCCCCGTCGATGGTCACCATAACGCGGCTCCCCTGGGACCCCTCACGGCCATTAGCGCCACTGTTCGGCGCCACAGTTGATCGCCCCTCACCTCTAGATGCCATCTCAGAATCCAGAAACTCTTGGGAGATCGGCTGAAGAGATGACTAACAGAGGCATCCTTCTCATCCGTATTTAAACTGCTCCTGGTGAATGTTTTGATCGTTCGAGCCATTAATCTCAGCCCGTGGAAAAATGCCATGTGTCACCACCTCAATGGGCACTCGTGGGAAATGAAGAGTCCCGCCCCTCGTCGAAGAGGATCATTAATAACGTTGAGGCGCTCAAGGAGCTCCCTTCTTGGGACTAGACTCCCTCCAATCTGCCGATCATTTTTGAAGTAAATATCCTCAAAAATCTGCCAGACTTCCTCGAATCAGGCGTCCTCGAAAAAACGCAAAGGAAAGAATGTACCAGTGGCCAACACTTAAGCAACATAGCTCGCCCTCTCTGAGAGTGGCCGATTTACAGGCTTCAGGCACCCCCTCCATAGCTCGGGTAGCCCCATCCTCTTTGGCCATCCGCACCTGAATCCACAGTTGCAGTAAGGACCAAGTAAACTATCAAAAATCCTCGGCAACGACCGAGCGATATTCTGAATCCTCGGCAACAATCAAGCGATATTCTGAATTCTCGGCAACAACCGAGCGATATTCTGAAGCCTCGCAACAACCGAGCGATATTTGAAGCCTCGGCTACAACCGAGTGATTATATGAACCTTGGCCGAATCAAATGGCATACTCTTAAAACGTTATCTAAAGCTCTGGTCTAGACGATTAATTTCTCAAACTCTCTGACGCAACTAAGACGTCCTATGATACTTCGGCAGAAGTAAGCAACCTCCTTCTACTCAACCGAAAAGACATACGAGCTATCCCTTTCCAAAGAAATACCTGCTTCGTTCTACAAACGGGATCATGCTTGCCGCATGAGTCCCGGGACTGTCCAGGTCCACCTCTGACCCGAACAGGGACAAACGCTTTTCTCCACTGAGGACCGAACATTGGTCTAAGCAAAACAAGGTAGCAAGAATGCTGCCGAAATATGCCATGACCCAAAAACATGATATGGGAGTAGTAACTCTCAAGCACAATCACATCAAAAAAGAAGCAGGTGCTAAAATATGAAAGAATAAAAGCTTCTTTATTTCTTTACCAATGAAAGGGATTACAACCTCCAAAGAGGCATTACAAGTGCATCATAGCACAAGAAATAAAGACGAACAAATGGCTCGGCCTGACTGTTGCGACCAGCTTCGATTAATAATGATATCTCGGCATCCGACCTAAGATATCAGAGAAATCAGAATGAGTGGATGAGCCCCATTGAGCAAGGCAACCCATCCACCAATCCCTCGGACGGATATGTTGGAGGATCACGACCAAGTCAAAAGACCTGTTGATCCTTGCACCAGCCGGGTGTTAGTCTGCTAGTCACCGCCAAAGTCAAAAGGCAATGTACTAGCAGACAACACACCATCTCCCCCCTCAAAAGATTCCCCGTGCAGAGGGGCTAAACATCCAGCCCAAGGGAGAAGGAAAAGTCCGCACATGCTACGGGGTTACATGTGTACTTTCTACCCTGCGACCCCCGTAGCAAACCACAAAGGACACACAGGAAGCGTGTATGTGCGCTCTCATGTGATCCCTGCGGACCTCCTGTGCGCTATCCATATGATCTCCGAAACTCCTCTCTGGAGAATGAGTTGATCTTCAGCGACTCCTTCATCACCCCAGCTATCCGGGGGAAGACGACTTGCAAAAGGAAAACTCAGTCCCGCCACTTCAGCTCAAGGGACACAGGCATTATGAAAACTCTCACAACTCACAGAGAAGAAAACCTTGGAGGATGGCCTAAAACGGCCCTCTCCTCCCGTTTTATAGGCAAACGAACCGGGATCAGCTATTAAAGCAGAAAGCCCCAAAATTCAAAACCCTACCCACATGGCCACGTGGCCTCCGAAGATGAAAAGAGCGCTCTTCAATGCACGCCAAATGCGTCGCCCGAGCTATGATGCACGCCAAAAGATTTTTCCCTGATCTCGAATCGAAAGCCTTAAATGCAGGGGATCGCCCGCTGATCCTTGAGATACGGGCAGGCCTGGAAAATTGCCTAGCAAAAACGATGTCCTCCAATGGCAAGTCAGCATCTATGTCGTACCTTGAAAAAGATCAACGGGATAAACGACCCGAAAAATATAGAGGCAACCTTTTGCAGGTTACAGGGCCGTATTATCCATTTCTGCAAAAAGAAGATTAGCTCACCTTGGAAAAGACAAGACGCTGGTAGAATAATAAAAAGGCACAGAAGCCAAGTACTCTTCAATAAAGGCACCTTGATATCCTCTGCTCCGGCCCAACTGCCCGTTATGTCTTGGCATAAACCGAGACATTGCCCTATGCTCCCGCTTAAGGCCAAAACTACCTCTATACATCGGAATAAACCGAAGTATCTCCTCAGTACAGCATGACTGAACATTATCTTTCACTTTGATCCGGACTGAGATAGCCACCGATGCCTCAACAACAATGAAGCACTCTTTATACTTCGACCAAACCGTGCGGTACATTGCACCCCGGCTGGAACTTGCGAAGTTCTCTTTACCTTGGCCAAAGCATGCCGATTTCTTTACTTCGGACAAACTAAGCTATCCCGATACCTCGGCCTTGACCGAAGTATTTGCTTAAGTCCGAGCCAACCAGCCCAAGATAGCGAATGAATTATAACTTGTTCGCAGTCAGAAGAAAACTGGGGGTAGAAGATCAGCCAAAAGAGGCGATTAAGCAGATGGAGACAAAAGACCCATTCATTAAAATTTTGACCGAATTACATATCTGAAAAACAAAAGCACATGAATGATCCTCAAGGATCAGGAGCTGGATCAGTTCCAGCAGTGCCCTTAACAACACTCGGAGAGGCTCGGCTCGCTTCGCCCACTTCAAAAGTTGTCGTTCCTTCGGTGGCAGGCTTGAAGTGTCCCTTGGAAGCTGTAGCCTCACTTGAACCCAAGATAGCGTCCAGGTCGACATCTGAGACATCATCATATTCATCTTCTTCAGCCTCCGGGGTACAGGCCTCACAAGCCTCAACATCCAGGAAAGAGAGGTCCCACTCCGGATGCTCCTAGGCTATCTTAGTTCGGGTCTCCTCCTCGCTGAGCTGGAAAGCCTCGGCGCAGGTCGCATCTTCTACGCCCCGAAGCAAGCTCATTTGCTCCTCGATCTCAGTGACCTGCCTTTCGAGCTCCAAGCTCCTCTCTTTACTCAACGACAGTTCCTCTTGCAGGATCTTTAGTTGGTTTCGGCCCTCCAATTTTGCCCTCTTCATCTACAAATGCAGGATTAGCCGATGCAACAGCGAGTTAATAGGAGAAGTTTAAAGGATAGTATCGTACCTCCTCCTCCTACCTGGCTAACTTCTCGGTCAACTCCTTGACCTCACCAAGGGCCCTCAGTTTATCAGCTCTAACTTGCTCGATTCTGCCCTTGAGGTCATCAATCCTCGATTGCCTATTATCAGCTTCTTCC
>UESW01003962.1:1015289-1027716 GCA_900491605.1 Calamus simplicifolius
CCAAGTATGTTTCAATGCAATGAATCTTGTGACACCTCACAAAGATTACCTTGGCCAAGGTTTTGCTAAATTGAAACATAGTTCGAGCACTCTCTCTAACACTTAGAGTGGACAATCCCATCTTGACTCATCACTGACCCAATAAGTACTTGACTGCACCCAACAACCTTCCGTCACCGGATTAGAAATCTGAGTGGTCCAGTGCCTAAGTACAATGAGTTGCTTATCAAGTAAACATGATAGTCTCATGTCAAAGGGACACTTATATCCATTGCCTTTCTGTGAGTTGCTCCAAGCAGTTGAGCACTCAACAGAGATGAGTCACTATTCAGTGAATGTACTCCTACACTCACCCGCATGTCATTCCAGTGTTATACACTCCTTGGTTTAAGAGAACAAACCAACCCATATGACATACAATGACCTACACTTGATTATGTCGTTGTCCTCGGTAACGATGTATCATTTGGCCGCGAACTTATTTAAGAGTTACTCAACAATTCCTCCATTGTCAATACATGTAACTCTAAGGACTACAACATATTGGAATTCTACTGGAAGATGTAAACTATATGCTATATGGCCAAATTTACTCTTATTTATTGAATAAATTATGTTCATATACATCAACTCATAACCATCTACAAGCTAGACGATTGGCTTAGGACACATTTCCTAACAGAGGCTTCAAGAATATATTACTCGGCTTGGCCAAGGCTTCAAGAATATATCACTCGGCTTAGCCGAGGCTTCAAGAATATCTTGGCGCTGCCAAGGTATCACTCGGTTTAAAGATTATTTTTACTTGGCACTGCCAAGGTACGGAGTAAGAGATATATTTTACTTGGCGGCCAAGGTCCGGAGATCGCTCGGCCAGCCGAGATTTATAAAGATTATATTTTACTTGGCGCTGCCAAGGTACGGAGTCCTCCAGCCCAGCTGGGATATATTTTACTTGGCGGCCAAGGTCCGGAGATCGCTCGGCCCAGCCGAGGATTTATAAAGATTATATTTTACTTGGCGCTGCCAAGGTACGGAGTCCTCCCAGCCCAGCTGGGATATTTTACTTGGCGCGCCAAGGTCCGGAGATCGCTCGGCCCGCCGAGGATTTATAAAGATTATATTTTACTTGGCGCTGCCAAGGTACGGAGTCCTCCCAGCCCAGCTGGGATATATTTTACTTGGCGCGGCCAAGGTCCGGAGATCGCTCGGCCCGCCGAGGATTTATAAACCTGCTTCTCATTGTAGCCATCAAAGAAAGCAATAAAAATAGAAATTTTTTGAATCTTTGAAGATTTAACTCAATGGACAAAGTAAGTTCAGGGAGGGTACTCTCACTGATGATAGATGCGGAGATTATCCGAGTTCCACGTCCGGGAATAGATTTTCCATTTAGATCTTGGAGCTTATAGGTGCCGGGTCTGATTACCTCCGTAATTTGATAAGGACCCTCCCAATTAGGGGACAGCTTTCCTTGCTCCAGTGGCTTTGAGACGGATGCCTTCCGAAGTACCAGATCACCGGGAGAAAAACTTCCTTTGACTCTGGTTGAATGGTAGCGGGCAACTCTTTGTTGGTAGGCCGCCATCCGGATCGGGCTTTCTCCCTGACTTCTTCTATCAAGTCAAGATTGGTTCGGAGTTGTTCATCATTGGATTCTTCTGAGTAGCCTTCGGTGCGAGGGGAGGGGAGCCCGACTTCCACGGGATAACAGCTTCATGCCAAAGCCATCTTGAATGGAGTCTGGCCCGTGGGAGCCCTTTCAGTGGTTCGGTATGCCCACAGCACATGGTGGAGCTCCTCGCCCATCTGCCTCGCGCTTGGTTGAGCCGAGCTTTAATTCCCTGCAATAGAGTTCGGTTTGTTACCTCGGCCTCTCCGTTAGCTTGAGGATGTCCGACCGATGTCAGGCGATGGAGAATGCCATGATCCTCGCAGAACTCCCAAAACTTCGGATTATCAAACTGCTTCCCGTTGTCGGTGATGATGGTGTGGGGAAGACCGAAGCGGCAGATGATGGACCTCCACACGAAGTCTTTAGCCCGAGCTTCGGTTATCTGGGCGACTGCTTCGGCTTCAACCCACTTAGTGAAATAATCAATTGCAACAAACAAGAACTTCCTTTGCCCCGTTGCGAGGGGGAAAGGGCCAAGTATATCCATTCCCCACTTGGCGAAGGGCCAGGGGGATGAGATGGAAGTCAGGTGAGCAGAGGGGAGCCTCTGAATATTTGAGTGTCGTTGGCATGCATCACAGGCTCGGACAAGGTCATCAGCATCTTTCTGCATCGTCGGCCAATAATATCCTTGATAGCACTTTTGTGGCATAGGGCCCTGCCGAGGTGATTGCCACAGATGCCTTCATGAACCTCCCGAAGAGCATAGTCGGCCTCTGAGGTCGGAGGCATTTGAGCAATGGCATGAGAAGGACCGCTTGTACAGCCGGTCATCAATCAGAACATAATGAGATGATTGCAATTTCAACTTCCTTGCTTCTTTCTATCAGTGGGCAGCAACCCTTCTTTGAGGTACTGGTGCAGGGGGTCCATCCAGGATGGTTCGGTGTCAACCTGCATCATCTGATCAACATCGGCGATGCTGGGCTTCTCTAGGACCTCCAGAATTTTCGCTCGAGATCCATTGACTCCGTAGTTGCCAGGCGGGACAGTAGGTCGGCGCGCGTGTTTTCAGTCCTTGGGATCTGGACAATTTTAAATTCATCGAAATAGGAGGATATATCGCGCACCTTTTGGAGATACCGAATCATACTCGGCTCTCGAGCCTCGAATTCTCCCTGCACCTGGCCAGCCACCAATTGGGAGTCGTGTAGGCAATCAGTTTCTTGACTTTAAGCTCACGGCGATTCGGAGTCCGGAGAGCAGGGCTTCATACTCTGCTTCATTATTTGAGCCGGGAAGGAGAAGCGAATGCCATATTCAAAGGTTGCGCCTTCCGGACTGGTGAGGACCAGGCCGGCGCCAGAGCCGCCCGCGCTGGAGGATCCATCGGCGTGAAGCAACCATGGGGCGCTGGGCTTTGGTTGTCCGGGGGTATCCGAAACAGAGCCATCTTCGGGTATGGTGCATTCGAGGAGGAAGTCCGCCAGAACTTGGGCTTTAATGGCTGGACGAGGCTGATATTGAATGTCGTGCTCGCTCAGCTCGACAGCCCATTTGGTCATTCTCCCGATGCTTCTGGACGATGGATAATTGCCTTGAGGGTTGGTCGGTCAGGACGATGACAGTATGCGCCTGGAAGTATGGCCGCAACTTTGGACCGATGTTACTAGAGCTAGGACCATCTTCTCGACCGAGTGTACCTCATTTCAGCGTCTTTGAGTAGTTTGCTGACATAATAGATAGGTCTTTGGACTCTGTTCTCCTCTCTGATTAGCACCGAGCCAACAGCGTCTTCAGAGACCGCCAGGTATAGATTCAGCACTTCCCTGGCTTCGGGCTACTGAGGAGAGGCAAGCCGAGGTATTTCTTGAGGTCTTCGAAGGACTTCTGGCAATCTGGGGTCCACTGAAAGTTTTTGGCCGACCGAAGCACTTTGAAGAAGGGAAGGCATTTCTCGGCCGACCGAGCAATGAAGCGGCTGAGGGCTGCTACCCTCCGGTGAGGCGCTGCACGTCCTTGACTGACCCTGGCGGAGCCATTTGTTGCAGGGCTTGGATTTTCTGAGGGTTTGCCTCGATGCCTCGCTGTGAAACCATGAAGCCGAGGAATTTCCGGAGTTGACTCCGAAGGCGCATTTGGTGGGATTGAGCTTCATCTGATATTTTGAAGTGTAGCGAAGCTCTCCGCAAGGTCCTCGATGTGCTGGGATGCCTCCTTGCTTTTTACCAGCATATCATCAACATACACCTCCATGTTCAACGATTTGCTCCTTGAAGACTTTGTTGACCAGCCTTTGGTAGGTGGCACCTGCATTTTTCAAACCAAAGGGCATAACTCGGTAGCAATAGATACCTCGGTCGGTGATGAAGGCGGTTTTCTCCTCTCTTCGGGCCATTCGGATCTGGTTGTAGCCGAATAGGCATCCATAAAAGTTAGCATTTGATGGCCTGAAGTTGAATCCACGAGCTGGTCAATCCGCGGAAGAGGGAAGCTATCTTTTGGGCAGGCCTTATTGAGGTCAGTGAAGTCGATGCAGATCCTCCATTTGCCATTCGACTTCTTCACCATGACCACGTTCGCCAGCCAGTCGGGGTAACTAACCTCCGGATAAACTTGGCTTTGATGAGCTTATCCACCTCTTCTTCGATGGCCTTTTGGCGCTCTGGAACGAAGCTCCTTTTCTTCTGCTTAATGGGCCTGAATGTTTCGTCCACGCTGAGGTGGTGGACCAGGACGTCTGGGCTGATTCCAGACATATCCGATGCAGACCAGGCGAAGATGTCGGCATTCCTTCGAAGGAACTCAATTAATTCTTACCGAAGCTTTCCTTCTAGCTGCGATCCGACCTTTATAGTTCGGTCGGGCCGAGCCTCGTCAAGTGGTACCTCCTCCAGTTCTTCGGCCGGCTCTCCTCGTTGCTCGGAGATCTTCCCATCCAGCCCGTCCACCTCGGGCTTTCTGGATTGGAGGTCGGCAACAAAGCAATGCCGAGCTATGATCTAACTTCCTCGAACAACCCCCACTCCCCATTCAGTGGAGAATTTCATGGCGAGATGGGAAACAAATGATGGCTTTGAGAGAGATTTGCCCCGTCTACCGAGGATGGCATTGTAGGGAGATCTGAGCTTGGTCACGAGGAAATCCATGAACACGGTAGCCACGCGGGGCCAGGTGCCAGCTCGGACTGACAGAGTGATGACTCCTTCAGGGATTATGGAGTCACCTGTGAAGCCCACTAGGGTGGACTCCACGGTCGAGGCTTTCTACCGAATTTTAACCTCACAAAGGCATCGAAATACAGAACGTTAACAGAGCTTCCACTATCAACCAAAATTGGTGTACATCATAATTGTTCATATTTAAAGATACAACAGAGCATCATCATGGGGGTACTGTACCTTCCCAAGGTCTTCATCAGAGAAGGTGAGCTCATCGACCCGAGCTTTCTTCGGCGGGTTCTCCTCCTCGCCTGGCCAAGAAGATGGGGAGTCGGCCGCAGCTATCACATTAACGTTGCGATAACTGAAAGATTTGGTGGTGGGAGTTGGCGAGGTTCAGGCTGGTGATTCTCTTCATTATTCGGCCAGGGGGCCCTCTGAACCAGTCCAATCTGCCTCGCCGATCAATTGCTCGATCTCGTTCTTGAGCTGCCAACAGTCCTCGGTATCATGCTCGTAGTCCCGATGAAAGCGACAGTACTTGGCCGGGTCCCTCCGAGCTCCATTGCCTCGAAGAGGAGGGGGCCGAGGAAGCTGACGCTCGATCTCCATCAGGATCTGTGCTCTTGGCATGGTAAGGGAAGTATAGGGTCGAACCTTCGGGCCGGACTCCGAGTTTGGTCTCGAGGCGGCGGCGGAGGAGCTCTACGGTGGCAAGGCGGACTAGTACGGTGGGCCCACTGCTTGTCCGAGCCCTTTGCCTCTTTCTTCTTCAGCTGCTCGGTTGAGCTGACCTCCTCGATTCTTCTACCCTGACGTACTTGTCCGTCAGGGATATCATGTCCGAAAGGCTCTTCGGGTAATTAACCTCCAGAGCTAGGTAGAAGTCTCCCTCCTTGGACACTCTTCGGCCAGGGCGGACATGGCCACCTCGTGGTTGAGATGGTCGACTTCTAAAGGGCCGTGTTGAAGTGACCGAGGTAATTCTTCAACGATTCCCCCTCTCTCTACTTGACCTCGGAGAGGGAATCGGATCTCTGTCGCTGGCGATGGCTGTTGACGAACTGGCTGATGAGCAGACAGCTTGGCTCGTCAAAAGAATCAATGGAACCTGGCTTTAAGGTATTGAACCAGGTTCGGCAGATCCCCTTAAAGTGGAGGGGAAGGCTCTGCATAGGATCGCATCTGACTCCATGGAACATCATGATGGACCCGAAGCTACTCAGATGATCATCGGGATCGGTGGATCCATGGTACGGCTCGATGGTGGGGAGCTTAACATGAGGGGAATCACTTCCCTCATGATCCTCTCGGAGAAGGGGATGCCATGCTTTGCCTTTGGCTGGGATGGAGGGGCTTGCCTGATGGCGTCTAACTCCACGCAACTCCCGACGCATCTCCTGCATCTGTTGTCTGATCCTTTCATCCAGAGTGGTATGAGGGGTCGGGCGAGGAGAAGACGGCAGCGGTGTCGAATCCTGGGAAGACAGGAGAGGGAGCGAACCCGCCTGATCTGAGCGGGCTCTTCCCTCCAGCTCGCTGCAGTGCCGGCTTCGCCTTTGCGGGCCGGTGACCGCAATCCGCCGCCTCAGGCGGATCAAGAAGAGATCGCTGGCGGGCAGGGGCAACGGCCTCCTCATGAGGCTGAGAAGCAGGGATAGCAGTTCAGGGATCGCCTGAATCCCTGGACCAACTGGGTCAATGCTTGGACCTGTTGAACCAGAGCGGCGAACTGGTCCAGGGTTACCGCCGTTGCCGGTGGCGAAGGAGTTTCAGCTGGCGATGGTAGCGGAGGTGCTACACCGCTAATCAGATCAGGCCTTTGAGAAGCAGCCTGATCTTGAGCCACAGATGTAGCTCTCTTTCGATTGGCCATTAGAGGATGCTTTTCTCTGTTCTTGAGTCTTGTCTCCTGGATCACAAGTTTATGGGACTTGAGGCCCTTCCTCTAGCGCCAATCTGTTGCCGCGGAAATCCGTTCTCCGACTCGGGTGCGCTTTTGGCTCCTGATCCGGATAATCTCGCCTCAGGGTGGAACCTGCAAGACAGTCCGCACGCAGAGGGTGTTGTGGGGTTGCCCTCTGCGAGGACCCTCCGACGTCCAAGTCAGTGAGATTCACAGCAAGCAGATGTGAGGAGAAGACTCTCACAGGGGAGTTCCCTTTCGGCGGGTGTTCTCTCTCGAGAGCTCTGAGCTTAGGAGAGCTTCAATGAGTATCAAAGCTAGTGAATAGCGTAAAAGTATGCATAAGAATTGCATACAAAATTGGCGTACCTGAGAGGTTGGAGGGCTGTGGTATTTATAGATATCATTGATTCCTTGGCGTGCCCTAGATGGGGTCTGAAAACTGTTAGGATTCGAGACGGACTCGAATCAAGTTTGTTACGAGGCCGGTAGGGTCCACATCTTGTCAGTTAGAGGATCGACGGTGGGAGAGCTGGTTGATGCCTTGAGATTCAGTGATCACATAGACGTAGGCCACTCTTGTGGGTCCTAGGCCATTCTGGGCATGATTCGCCGCTGAAATCTTATTCAGTTATAGTGAATTCGAATTTCGAACTCTCCTGCGCCGGATTCCGCAGAGGTATTTTGTGCCGTGGTTCGGCCAGAATGAGGAATAACCTGGTTTTCGAGGTATAGAATGGATCGGCTCGAATGACCGAGGTACGGTCGGCTTGGATGGCCGAGGTATGAAGATAGCTCGGGTTACCGAGGAATGACTCGGCTTAGATGGCTGAAGTATGAAGATAGCTCGGGTTACCGAGGAATGGCTCAGCTTAGATGGCAAAGTTTGAGGATAGCTTGGGTTACCGAGGAATGGCTCAGCTCAGATAGCCAAGGTATGAGGAGGTTATCGGGATCCGATTTTGTCAAAGGTGACTCGGCTTCGTCGCTTGGATGTTATGCCGACTGACTGGTAGATATTTGGATTGGGCATGACCCAATTGTCGATGTGAACGGTCAATAATGCAACGATGATTTTACCCTCATCACCATGCATCCAGCTATTGGGGAACCTGGCCTGCATAAATGATTGTACGAGAGACTGTCAGGAGAGTCCGCGAAGCAACCGCGCGCCCATGTTCATCTCAGCTGGAACTCGGTTTCTTACTTCCAAAGCAGCCACGGCAACGCTTGTCTCATACTCCACATCTCCATGGACTCTCTTTACGATAACTTATTCTATGATTTCATTCAACTAATTTATAAACGGAAACATATTATCATTTTTTTTCGATCTACATGTTATATCTTATAAATTCTACCTCATGTCACATATTTTCATCGTCATACTTGATTTTACAACATGCTGCAAATTAGCAAGCTTCATTTCATGCAAGCTGATTCATGAACTAAACCCCAGGATTTTGATTTTCATTTTTATGTGCTACAAGGTGACAAGAAATGAGTAGTCCAAGGAGTTTTAATTTGTGTGCGTGTGTGCTTGCGTGCGTGCGTGCGTGAGTGAGAGAGAGAGAGAGGGAGTTGAGTCTCCTGCTCCTCCCCACGGTCACATGATCCACGAGCCCACAGCTTTGCCTTTCCGGCAAAAGCGACAACGCTCTCCATTTAGTCCCCGGCTCCCAATCACCAAAGACTGCCAACCTCTCTCAAATTTGCATGCTTGTCATTTGGACCAATAGGGCCCAACCCCTGAACCCTTTGGTACTCGCCTTGAGGCCCTAGTTGGTTTGAGGACTCCTTCACTTCCAGTACTGCTAACTAGTTTCCAACACCACCACCTCTTCCCCCTCTAAATCCCCCAGCTGACCCCAATGGCCAACTTTAGTATATAATTATTAGAGCATATATCCAAGGGCATATCAGTCCCTTAAAAGAAGAAGAAGAAGGGGGAAAACAAACAAGCCACTACATAAAGAAATATACTAGTCCTCCACGAGGCCGGCTTGCACCACTTGCTCTCCTCTCAAAGTCCCCAAGGAGAGAGAAGAACCCATGGAGCCTCAGAGCAGCGGTCCTCCACAAGGGCTGACCGGGAGGAGTTTGCCGAGCTGGAGCCGGTCATCCGGACGTACCACACGTTCGCTCGGCCCAGCGGGACGTGCACGTCGCTCATCACGCAGCGCATCGAGGCGCCGCTCCGGGCGGTGTGGCCCATCGTCCGGAGCTTCGACAACCCGCAGCGGTACAAACACTTCATCAAGAGCTGCACCCTCACCCACGGGGACGGTGGCGTGGGCAGCGTGAGGGACGTGACCGTGGTCTCAGGCCTCCCCGCCTCGACAAGCACCGAGAGGCTGGAGATTTTGGATGACGAGCGGCATATACTTAGCTTCAGCGTCACGGGCGGCGAGCACCGGCTGAAGAACTACCGCTCGGTCACGTCGGTGACCGAGTTCAAGAGGGGTGATGGGAAGCCCTACACCATCGTTCTGGAGTCGTACGTCGTCGACATCCCGGAGGGAAACACGGAGGAGGATACCAAGATGTTCGCTGAAACTGTCGTCAGGCTCAACTTGCAGAAGCTTGCAGCGCTGGCCA
This sequence comes from Calamus simplicifolius, assembly GCA_900491605.1. Classification (NCBI taxonomy): domain Eukaryota; kingdom Viridiplantae; phylum Streptophyta; class Magnoliopsida; order Arecales; family Arecaceae; genus Calamus; species Calamus simplicifolius. The sequence continues at coordinate 1,024,570 of UESW01003962.1, forward strand.
TGGCTTCCACGTAAGAAGGAATACTTCTTGCTGCTGCTGCTGCTGCTGGTGGTGGTGGTGGTGGTGGTGGCAGCATGATGGTGGACTTTGTTTTCTTTTATAAATTTGTTAACTTTGGCTTTATTTTGAATCCGAAATGTCTAGCGTTTGAAGAAGGGGGCCGGGCGGAAGCAAGTGGGTTGGTTTTTTTTTAATGCAGGTTTGCTTTGTATATTCTCAGTTTGGTGGGTCTTTGTTTTAATTTAGTGTAACAAAATGCAAGGAATGAAATGCATCTTTGTTCAGACTCTCTCCATCTCTTTTTCCAATTGAGTTGAGCGTTAAGATGCGAACGGCGAAAGCTGTCAGGATATGAAGACCAATCGAAGGCCGTTGTTCATCCATGATACATCACCTAACATAACCTATTTTATTATACTTTAGGTTGGGCCACCAGAGAGTCAACCATCTGTTGGACGGTCAAGATATCTAAAGGAGGTGAAACGGTTAGTGGGGCTAGATAGAGACTGCACGCTTTGAGAGGCTTGAAATAAATAAACGATAAGGTCAAGGGGAGGGAGGGACTCAGGGGAGGAAAGAGAGAGAGAGAGAGAGAGAGAGAGAGAGTTGGCAAATTGGAAAGGCAATGTGTGCGTGTGTGTGAGAGAGAGCGCGAGGCTTCTTTGGACGTGAATTGAAAAGCGCCGATATGGACGGGCAAGTACAAAGGTGAGGCTTGGCCTGGGAGACATGTGAAGGGACCTTGGGAGACATGTGACACCAGCCCTATAATCTCCGTCTTTGGCTGTGGCCCCCACCCCACTCCAAGCTCTTCCCTGGCAACAGCTAACAAATTTGAAAGGGACCACTCTACTACTCTCCTCTGACCTCTCCCTCCTCCTAGCTTAGGAGTTGCTGTTCCACCGCAGGGAGCCTTGGAATCCCAACCCATGGAAGGACCAGGGCCCCTCTTGCGATGCCTAAAATTTCCTCTGAGCAGCCTAGAATCATATGCCCAGTCCGGAGGGAGATAGCAGAAACCAACCATCCGAGTGGCATGGCATCGGGTTATGACCCTACAACAAAATACACAAGAAACGCTAGCGTTTGTTAAGTACTTGTTGGATTGTTCATGTTTTACCAAAAACATATTAAATGGCTGAGAATATCGATTAGAAAAATAATATCGATTAGGAAAATACCTAAGCATTGAAGGTGTGGAAGGATTAGGTTGTGGTTAAGAGCCTGAAACACTATAGGCTGGGGCAATGCAAGGAGAGGGGGGGTGTCACGGCTTTAGTTCCGTATGGAAGAGTCTAGACTTGTGGTGGCCATCCTTATCTCATGAGCGTGAGGATGCCAAAGGCGGCATCATGGACCCAAAAGGTTCGTTCCTATGCTTGAACATTTTGAGCTCTATGGAAACCTTTTAGGTGGACGTCCCTGGGCACAGCCGTGAAGGCCCCCCCCTCCCCCTCGGTAAGCCCTGTAAGAAAGCCTCGCGTCAGAACCTGAGCATATTTAAACATGGAGCCATGTATTTATATAAGTTTAAAGAATTTAAATGATATCTAAAATTTTTAAAAAAGTACCTTATGACTCAATTTTTTATACAAGGTAGACGTGGAGGTTGCTATCCCATGCCTAAATAATATCTTTTGGCTATTTTTTTTTTTAAACTGTGACCTTAAATTATTGTATTTGAAAAGAGAAGATAGAGAGAAAACCAAAGAGCAAATTTTTAAACTAATAACCTTGCCAAAAGGTGCAGAAAGAATGCCAAGGTGCATTTGGTTTCTAATAAGCATCTTGTTTCCTTTTTTTATTTTATATAAAATATAAAAATCTTGCAAAGAAGAGTTTTAGTAATTAAAAATGATTTTTTTAAAAGTACAAAGTTAAAATTTTAAAAAATAAAAATATTTTTATATTTTTCATTAAAATTAAAAATTAAAAATTAAAAAACTTGAAAACATAAGAGTGAATAGCTTTTTTTTTTTTTTTATTTTGCCTCTCCTCTCAAGAGGCACCATTTATAACAATGTAAGAGTTTTTGCAAACCAATATTTAGTCCTGTGTGAAGAAATTTTGAGTATGAATCAAAGAATCCAAATAATATATTTAGCTAGCTTTTCTTGACTGAAATCTTAAATTATGACAAATAATATCATAGCAAACCTAATTCATAGTTCATGTAGAGTAAAGAACATTGCAAATAAACTCTATATATTTATAATTAGATTCGATTGAATTCGAATGTAGATTTGAACATATAAAAACAAGGAATCCAAACAATACCTTTTGATTAATTTTTTTGGATAAAATTATGGATTGTAACAAATGGTATTAGAATGGACTCAAAGCATAACCTACGTGAATTGAAAACACTACAAATGGTCTCTATGTATATGGTTAAATTTGAATATGAACTTAAATCTTAACCTAAGAAGGATACCAAGCTTGAATGAGATGTGAAGCATTGATGAGTATTTAGTCTTACATTAGTCATGTATTAGGAAGGTTTAAAGTGCACATTCAGGATTAAAGAAATTCAAATAATACCTTTCAACTAGGTTTTTTCAAGTGAAATCCTAGATTATAAAAATAAAAATAGAAATAATTTTTGTTCTTATTTATAAAACATATTTTCTAAAACTAGAAATGAAAATCAAAACTATATTCAAAAATAAAATATTAAATGAAAATAAAAAATAATTTCAAAAATCAAATGCAAAATATTGGAAGGTGGAATGTCTCCTTGCACTCCTCTTCCTAACTTATGGCGCTATTTCCAGAGAGGAAAAAGATAAGCCATGGAGAACCAGATGTTTTCTTTGGTTTAAGGTAATTTTCTTTCAACCGAATAACGCAGTCAGGAAGGTGCCAAAGGATTGCAAAAGTTGGAATGTAGATTATCTCCCTTTAGGGGGCATTTGGTAGGAGGTAATATATCCAGATTATCGATAATTTAAAAGAGCCTCGGATAATCATGTTTGGTACGTATTTTGAATAGCAATCTATCTTGCAGTGATAAAATCGATTACCACTTAAGTGGTAATCCACATTACCTCAAGGGGAGATGGCTATCCACATTACCGGCTAGTTGTAATCTAATAAGTTTTCTTTTGACAAAATTACCCCTACCTCTTTTGTAAAAATAAAATTATC
>UESW01003962.1:1028737-1077469 GCA_900491605.1 Calamus simplicifolius
TTAAAATATAATAAATAAATTATGATAATTGAAAGTTTAAGAATTAAAAAAATTTGAATATATGTTTAAATATTAAAAATATATTTTAATCTTAAAAAATAATTAAATATAGTATATTATACTTATATATAAATACTTTGATTTAGGGATTATTTTGAGTATTTTAAAAAATTTTTAATAGATTTGATTTAATATATGAATTTAATTTATGGGTATTTTAGGAATTTGATGTTATATGACTAGTAATCCGTTTGTCATACCAAACACAGTAATATTACTGTAACATTACCTATGCATACCAATACATTAATCAACATTACTGGCAATCCATCCAGTAGTAATCTATCTTATAGGTAATCTACATTACCATTTAGGATTGCTGGCAATGCACCAAATGCAACCTTATGGTGATGATATGTTGTTTCCAGAGGTGATGGATTTGCTGCCCTTTACCACCAATAGATGCACACCCAGGAAAACACATCAAGAGATCTATAAGGCAATGTTTGAGAGAGCCACAACTACTTCTCTCAATTTATTTCCTAGGGACCGAGGAATAGTTGGTTATTCCCCTATCCCTTAAGGGCAAATTGCCATTTAAAAAAGATTCTTTTTCTACCGATGGCGAACTCTCCCTTTTCCTTCATGTCTTCTACTTTCATCCCGATCTTTTGATCCCGATCTCTTTTTGAAAAAAATTTAAATTTTTTCTCCATATCCTACTCCGGATCATGTCGTCTCCTACCTTCAGCTTTATGGGTTTTTTTTTTTCGGTTCTTCCAATTCCGCCTCCTTCCTTCGGTTAGTTGGGGGTTTATTTTCTCATCTCCTCCTTTTGATCCCCCGGCTCCTTGGCCCTTTACTTCGCCTTCCAAAACTCCACAGATGTACCTCATTCGCCAAAAAAGGGTTAAGAAATTAGGGTAGAAGAATCCCTTCTAACCCGTCTTATCTCAACAAGCGTTTCTACTTTTTCTTTTGTAGTTTCTAATTTTTGTTGGGATTTTGGGAGTGAAATCTTTCATTTGTTCATTTGATCAGGTGGTGTGCGCTTTTGTAAACTAAAGATCCAATTTTGCTTGCTTTTTCAGGTGAATATGATTTATTTTACTGATAAAACTGCTAAAGATTTTTTTTATTATTTTTCACTTGCTTTTGGGTTGATTTGCGGTGAAGTCGTGTTTTGTTGATCATCTGGAGATGTTTTTCTACATAAATATTTGATTTTGATGAGTTGCTTGATGTTAGATTTGTGAAATTTTACTTGGATCATCCTCTCCTTGCACTAAAGAGAATTAAAATATAGCGACGCCTTAATGCATCGCTAAACATGGACGCATTAGCGATGCAATAACGACGTCGCTAAGATGATCGTCGCAATCTCAATTTATCGCAATTGCGTCGCTTAACAGCGACTCTCTGCGATGCACCAAATACATCGCAATATATTGCAATGCCACTAAATGTGTCGCAATATTACGACGCATCCTAAATGTGTCGCTAATTTTAAAATTAATTTTTTAAAAATATTTGTGACAAAAAACCTCATCGCAATTGAATCACTAATTAATTAATTTATTTTAAAAAAATTATTAGCAACGCATTAGCGACTAAATTGTATCGCTAATATTTCTAAAATATTATTATTAAATATTACGACGCATTCAATTGCGTCGCAATATTGCGACGCATTAAGTTACATCATAAAATTTAATAATAATATTTTAGATATATTAGCGACGCAATTTGAGTCGCTAATGCGTCGCTAATTAAATTTTTTTAAAAATATTGCGACGCCAGGTCATTGCGTCGTAATATTTAATAATAATATTTTGGAAATATTAGCGATGCAATTTCAATCGTTAATGCGTCGCTAATTAATTTTTTTAAAAAAAATAAAATATTAAAAATTAAAACGATTAATACAATTTCATTACATTTAAATATTGATCGAAACATTCATCACTCATATTGCTCCAAACATTCATCATTAATTTCCAAAAATAATTAATATATTAAAATTTTGAAGTTTTCATGTACAAAATATAAAAAGTAAAGAAAAAAACTGTTGGGGAGCGCGGAATACCCCAAGATCACGGCTATAGCGTATATGAATAATACAAAAATTTTACCGTTCTAATCTATGAGCATAAGATTATACCTTCAGACTTGAACGTTGGAACACTTCGATTTGTTGCTCGACCTCAACCTTTTAGCCTTCCGCCGTATTCCCGAAATACCTTCTTCTCTCTCAAGATGGTGGGATCTCTCTCGGCCGACCTAGGGTTTCTTGCTTTTCTTTTTTCTCAAAAGCGTTAACCCTAGCAACCAATTGAGAGGGTATTTATAGGGCTACAACAGGGACCAAATAGGCAAATATGAAAAGGACTTCCCACGTAATTAAATCTCCTAATCCTATCCCGGGTTAGGATTTAATTACGTAAATTATAATTCATTCCACTAAAGAATTATAATTGTACTCCTAATCATATTCGAATTTATATTTTGAGCCTTAATATTAAATACTTATTATCTCCCCACGTTAAGATTACAGATATCCACCAATTAAATTTAAATACTGACATATAATTTAATTGGCTGTTATTATCCTTAAGACTTATCCACTTAACTTATTTGATGTATCGGATTCAAAATCCACTTGCAAGATTTGATACAATCAAAACTTATAAGCTTTCTCAAGGGGATATCATCAGTCCAAATTAACCGGACGTGGATTCCTTCAACTATTAATATTCACCATATATAATGTTATTGCCCAACCCACTGAGTTTATTGACTCATATAGAATCTCACTCTATGTGTAATCAAAGCAATAATCAGTACATACACGTGTCTAGAAATAGAATTCAGATTAAGAGCATAAGTAATCATAATATTCATGAGTTCTAAATTATTTTATAAAGTCAGTATAAAATAATCAACTCAACTGGGTCCTGTTCAATACACACAAAGTATACTAGCACAAATAGTTAGAATAAACCATTCCCCGTAGTCAAGACAGACCTACTTAAATTTGTGCTACAGCTCTACTGATGGTGTGTCCAATTCCATCTAAAACTGTGAACAATAAACTTGTATTCCAAAAGAACCGATGATCTAGTCTTCTGTGTGTAAGCCGTACTCTACACACTAGATCAAATACTCTTTGGAAATACTAGACACATGCACATATATATAGTAAATGGCACACATTGCTCAAAATGAATTCTCATTAAAAATGTAAAGACATAAAGCATATCTTTTAGTCTATATCTCTATCAAAAAATACATCAAAAATCTGCACGATCACGTGGAGGCTGGAAACCCTGCGACAAGCGGCTAACCATATCCCGCAAATAATGCATCTCATCTCGCATGTCTGCAACTCCTGATCCCGGCCTCGAATCATCCTCAAAATCCTGCTCGACCTCCTGCGAACCTCCTCTGCAATAGATCTGCGAAGTCGTCTAAACGCTCGGGAGGAATATCACCAGAAACTCGCGAGCTGGAGGCCTGATGGGAAAAATATGTAGAAGCTCTAGTGCCCAGACCATAGACCCTGCGGTCTCGTGGCTGGGCACCAACAGCCTCCAAAAACACACGTCGACTCTCCTCTGCTGAGAGTTCGACGGGCGTCTCCCCATCAGTAGAGTCGACCTGCGATGCCTGGGAGCGAAGCTCCTCGACTCGTGTTTGAAATTATGAAATCAACAATAAATGAGTTAATAAATTTCTCAAATAAAATTTTAGAAATTAAACAGATACTACATAAATCTAATTTCTTACCGCAACCTCCCGTGATCGCGTGTCGACCCAGGAACCGTCCCTCCTGGTGTGTGTCGCCCTGAATAGACGAAACTCACCAGGATCTCCGCCCTCCTGCTCAGACTATAACAATAAAAAAATTGATATTAATACAAATATTTGTAAATAACTAAAATAGTAATTAAAATATTTATGTTTTCTTACCATACGCCGTCTGTGCTCCTGAATCGAAATGGAGCCCGAAGTATGGCGGGAGAGACCCGTGCCAGGACCGCCCTTCTCAGATCGGGTTCGTGCTGGCTGATGCGGACCTCCTGCGCCAGCCATCGGACTCCAGGCCTGCTGCCACTCGTGCCAAATACCCTCTGGCACGTGCGCAGGACGCTGACCCGATGACCTCCAACGATGAAGCATGTCGGAGTATCGGCGTCGCGTCAGAGCCTCCCATGCTGCCCTAATGGCATCATGGCTGGCAGGATCCCACGTAAACTTTTTCTGCATTAAAATAAACAGTTAGTTTCTGAATTTATTAAGATTTAAGAAATTTTATATCACTGATAAATTGTATTTAATAAGTTTACCTGAAACTCAGAAAAATAAAACTCCCTCGTGGCTGGAGATACGTGGCGCCAATCGTAGCCACTGGGATCTGCACGCCTCTGAAATACGGCGCTGATGTGGCTGGATACATGATGCTGCTCAATGAATCTGTTAAAAAAATGCATGTTTATAAGTAATTGACTTAAAAACATAAACATATATTTTTAATTAGTATATACTTACATCCCCTGAGCATCAAGTCGAAGTACAGTGCGGCCGATGGTGGAAGAACTCTCGGAGGTCTGTGCCGATCGGCTGGATGGGATACTACTGCTGGAGAGATCGAAGGCTGTGCCTCTGCTGGAGATCCAAACTCTCCATCTCCGACGCTCATGTGATCTGATGCGGCAGGGCTACGTCCCTGCTCACTCCGTCTGTCGTCGGTAGATCTACCTCTGCCCGTCATACTGAAAATACTAAAGATTCACAATTAAATTACGATTAATGATTGACTATGTAAAAATTTAACACTTATAAAAAAAGTTAAATTTTAAAAAACCTCTATGTTTAATCGGTGTCATTTGTTTCGTGAAATGTTGGTTCAACATCCGATGCCGTATCGGATTGCGATTCAGTTTCATTATCATCGGAAGGAAACCGAACATTTGCATCCGCAATTTCTTGGACATCACCATTTGGATCTCTAAGTGATGTTTCAGGAGCCCTTGTGTCGTCCTCAATTGCATGCATTTCCATCTCATCCTCTTGAAATGCAGGGCACTCGGCTGATTGACTTGATGAACTCTCCTCTAATACGATTGTTGAACGTGGGACGATTTTTAGAAACGGCCCACCAATCTCGCTTGTCGTTGCGCAAACTTGGATATCCGCAGTAAAAGACTTGCTGAGCTTGGGATGCAAGGATGAATGGGTCATATTTCTGCAATCTTCGTCGATGGTTCACTTCAACCAAATTGTAGTCGTTATGAACCCTTTTGCCCACAGGAACTATCGGATCGAACCAATCACAACGAAACAATACGGTTCGTTTCATAGGCCAACCGGGATATTCAACTTCAACCACCTCTACTAACTTTCCATAATAATCCTGCATATTTGCTCCAACACTTTCTCCTTTAACACACGCCCCAGTTCTGCGTGCCTCTTGAAGCTGCTAATCGTTCAATCTGAAATTTGTACCCATTTACAAAATAGCCAGTAGAGGTTGTTACGGTCTTCAATGGCCATTGCGATAGACATTTAATGAAAATATTGTCGGTTGTGGACCATGGACCGTTGACCTATAAATTAATAAGCTATTCACATCCAATTCAAAAAATAAAAGCCATTATCGAAATTGATTGAGTGATACTACTCACAAATTCATAAAACCAGTAAGCAAACTCCGTTTCTAATTTCTGCCCAATTGCAACTTGACTGATGTTGGGGTTCATCTGTCGTTGTCTATCACAATACATCCTTATGGGAATTGCAAATTGACACTTGTTGGCTTGTAATAGCTACCGAAATTTCCTCCGGTTCACCATGACAGTACCAAACATCATAATCAGAAACAAACCCCTTTTTACACAAATGCACCTTAATAGTTTCAACATCTCTGTAGGCTTTATTCTGACACCTGTGGAAGTTGCATGGGCACCTAATACTAGGCCCATCCATCCATTCAGGTTGGCTATATGCAAATGCGATAAATTCTTTCAATCCATTCAGAAAATCTGGATTAAGCAAGCCATCTTTTATCCTTGCATACATCCACGAGCGAGCCCCGCTCATTTTTGACCGACTTATACAATTTCTGGTAAACCATTAAAGGAAACCATAATATAAAACTATATTAGCATTAGTACATATATAACTAAATTATTTCTTTTACTCAACTAAGGTAAATAACAACTACTTAAATCATTTATAACTAAACCAATTTTCTTTTACACAACTAAGGTCCCTACCCTGCAAGGCCGGGCCACGGTTATGAAAATTGCTGTGCTAGCAAAGACCGAGGCACAGGTTCATGCCAGGCTAATGCTAGGGATTGGGTTTGGGCCGGGCCGCAATATGGTCCGTTCAATCATCGGACTTCACAAGCAATCAAGTGTTCTAAATTAATTCCACCTTCACTCCATGTCTAAAAGGTGAGGCCCTATCCCATTCAAGAATATTTTTTGTGATATGTTATTCTGCTATTAATTATCATTGATGGTTTACGTTGAAATTTCAGCAGCATTTTCCCATATGTTCTTCTACATGTGTGGCATATATGCCACACTAGGAGAACGCATGAGCAAATACAAACCGCAATCTCAACCAATGATGATTAATAGCAGACTAACATATCGCAAAAAATATTCTCAAACTGTCCACAGGGACAATTTGAGAATTTGCAAGACTAAGTCTTACAAATTCTCAAATGGGTCTAAAGGTTATAGTGCTGTGATTAATAATATAGAAATCCGAAGACAATCAAACTTATGCTTGTTATTCATAAATTCTTGTCAATTATACATAAATAGGAATAGTGTTCTATATATAGTCACTGACTTCTTAAGATTATTATGCCCAATATAAATATTTGTGAAGATTAAAATATAAATCATTGAAACTACTAATTTGTTACTGAAAATTAAATAAAACTACAACAAGACTTTCATTCTAGCATTACATAATTTAATGCATCATTCAATTTGAAGCAGAATGTAAATAATCAAGACATAACAATTGTAAATAACTACAAATGCACAAATATTATTGCATAAACAGCTATAAAGAAATAAAATAGGCTTGGCAGCTTATTGAACCAACATGATGTAACATGCCAATTCTCTAAAGCCACATGTGAGAAACAGTCATAAAAATGAAAGGCATAACTCCTAAAAATAGTCATTATTAGGCTACCAGCTGCCAATCTAATCTAGGTCTAACCTAATGCATAAAATCTTGACTGTGATTAAACTTAAACTTTATTCTTGTATTTGGTAAATGGGGGTGGGGAAAAACCTCACCCCTACTGTTTTTTTTTTTAATAAACGGTGGCCAGTGGGCAGGCCACCGCTGGCCACGGCGACGGCCGTGGCCGTCGTCTCTGGCCACGGCCGCGACCTGAGACGACGGCCACGACCGCCGCCATGGTCGGAGACCAAGGGGTGGGGAAAAACCCCACCCCTACTATTTTTTCTTTTAAACGGTGGCATGGCCACCGTGGCCGTGGCCAGCGCCTCAGGGGTGGAGGAAAAACCCCACACCATTTTAATTTTTTTTTAAACGGTGGCCTGACAACTGTGGCCAGGCCACCGCCGGCCACGGCCACGGCCGTGGCCTGAGACGACAGCCACAGCCGCCGCCGTGGCCGGCGCCTCAGGGGTGAGGGAAAAACCCCACCCCATTTTCATTTTTTTTTAACGGTGGCCTGGCCACCGTGGCCAGGCCACCGCTGGCCACGGCAGCGGCCATGGCCTGAGACGACGGCCACGGCCGCCGTCGTGGCCGGCGCCTCAGGGGTGGGGGAAAAACCCCACCCCATTTTTAATTTTTTTTTTAAACGGTGGCCTGGCCACCGTGGCCAGGCCACCGCCGCCGTGGCCGGCGCCTCAGGGGTGGGGAAAAAACCCCACCCCAACCAATTTTTTTTTAAACGTGGCTGTGGCCTAAGGCAAATGGGAAGGCGGGGGGGTGGGGGAGGGGAGTGGGGGAGGGGGCTTACCTCGGTAGAGAGGGGACGCCGCCCGGGGGGGGCTGCCGCCGGTGGTTCCTAGCACCGGGGGAGAGGGCGGGGGAGCCAAGGAGGGACGGCGGCGGAGTAGGGTTAGAAGAAAAAGAAGAAGAGACCGGGGGGGCTGGGCACGACTGAGATTATATATTAGGAATTAGCGACGCAATTTTGTGTCGCTAATCCCTCGCTATTTTTTTATAATTTATTTTGGATTAGCGATGCAATTATGCGTCGCTAACCCATCGTTAATTTGGCTTTTTTTATTATTTTCTAAAAAAATTAGCGATGCAATTATTTGTGTCGCTAATGAGTCGCTAATTTGGCAGCAATGACCGGCAGAAATTTTTTTTTATTTTCTGGGAAAATGCGTCGGTAATGCGTCGCAATATTTTTATTTCATAATTATATTTGATAAAAATTATTTTTTCTAAAAATAATTGTGACGCATATGATTGTGTCGCAATGTTTTATTTTAATTTTTTTATAACATTTATTTTTAAAAAAAATATTGGGACACAATAAATGCATCGCAAAATTATAAATTATTTTTTTAAATTTTCTGGTTTATTGCGTCACTAATGCATCACTATTTAATGAAATTTAATTTTTTAAAAATTTGTGACGCACTGATTTGCGTTGCAATATTTTTATTTGATAATTATATTTGATAAAAATTATTTTTTTGAAAATAATTGCGAAGCATATGATTGAGTCACAATGTTTATTTTTAATTTTTTTATAATATTTATTTTTAAAAAAAATATTGCGACGCAATAGATGCGTCACAAAATTAAAATTATTTTTTTTAACTTTTCTAGTTTATTGCGTTACTAATGAGTCGCTATTTAACATAATTTAATTTTTTAAAAATTTGTGACGCAACGAGTTGCATCGCAATATTTTTATTTGATAATTATATTTGATAAAAAATATTTTTTTTAATTTGCATCGCAACCACGATCCGACGGTTGCAATCGATCGAAGCCATGATCAACCCCGGTCGGCGATGATCGATCTCGGACCATCACGATCGATCCAATCGGCGACGATCCGACGGTTGCGATCGATCAAAGCCATAATCGATCTCGGTCGGCGACGACCGATCTAGAACCGTCGTGATCGATCTGATCGGCGACGATCCGACGGTTGCGATCGATCGAAGCCATGATCGATCCGATCGGCGACGATCGATCTCGGACCATCGCGATCGATCTGATCGGCGACGACCCGATGGTTGCGATCGATCGAAGCCATGATCGATCCCGGTCGGCGATGACCGATCTCGAACCATTGCGATCGATCGGATCAGCGATGATCCGACGGTTGCGATCGATCGAAGCCATGATCGATCCGGTCAGCGACGATCGATCTCGGACTGTCACGATCGATCCAATCGGCGATGACCCGACGGTTGTGATCGATCGAAGCCATGATCGATCCCGATCGGCGACGACTGATCTCGAACCGTTGCGATCGATCTGATCGGTGATGATCCAACGGTTTGCGATCGATCGAAGCCATGATCGATCTCGGTTGGCGACGACCGATCTCGGACCGTCGCAATCGATCTAATCGGCGACGATCCGATGGTTGCGATCGATCAAAGCCATGATCGATCCCGGTCAGCAACGACCAATCTCGGACCATTGCGATCGATCCGATCGGCGATGATCCAATGGCTGCGATCGATTGAAGCCATGATCGATCTCGGTCGGCGACGACCGATCTCGAACTGTCACGATCGATCCGATCGGTGACGATCCAACGGTTGTGATTGATCGAAGCCATGATCGATCCTGATCGGCAATGACCGATCTCGGACCATCATGATCGATCCGATCGGCGACGACCCGACGGCTGCGATCAATCGAAGCCATGATCGATCTCGGTTGGCGACGACCAATCTCGGACCGTTGCGATCGATCTGATCGGCGACGATCTGACGGTTGCGATCGATCGAAGCCATGATCAATCCCAGTCGGTGATGACCGATCTGGAGCGTTGCGATCGATTGATCGGCGATGATCCGACAGTTTCAATCGATCCAAGATATGATCGATCCGATCGGCACGATCCGATGGTTGCAATCGATCGAAGCCACGATCGATCCCGGTTGGCGACGACCGATCTTAGACCATCGCGATCGATTCGATCGGCGATGACCCAACGGTTGCAATCGATAAAAGCCATGATCGATCCCGGTCGGCGATGACCGATCTCGGACCGTTGCGATCGATCCGATCGGCGATGATCCGACGGTTGCGATCGATCGAAGCCATGATCGATCCCGTCGGTGACGATCCGACGGTTGCGATCGATCAAAGCCATGATCGATCTCGGTCGGCGACGACCGATCTCGGACCATCGCGATCGATCCGATTGGCGATGATCCGACGGTTGCAATCGATCGAAGCCATGATCGATCCTGGTCGGCGATGATCGATCTTGGACCGTCGTGATCGATCCGATCGGTGATGACCCGATGGTTGCGATCAATCGAAGTCATGATCGATCCCCATCAGCGACGACCGATCTCGGACCGTTGCGATCGATTCGATCGGCGACGATCTAACGGTTGCGATCAATTGAAGCCATGATCAATCCCGGTCGGACGACCAATCTCGGACCGTTGCAATCGATCCGATCGGCGACGATCCGATCATTGTGATCGATCCAAGCCATGATCGATCCCGATCGGCGATGATCCGACGGTTGCAATCGATCGAAGCCATGATCGATCCCGGTCGGCGACGACCGATCTTGAACCATCGCGATCGATCCGATCGGCGATGACCCGACGGTTGCGATCGATCGAAGCCATGATCGATCCCGGTCGGCGATGACCGATCTCGACCATTGCGATCGATCCGATCGGCGATGATCCGACGGTTGTGATCGATCGAAGCCATGATTGATCTTGGTCGGCGACGACCGGTCTTGGACGGTCACAATCGACCTGTTCGGAGACAATCCGATGGTTGCGATCGATCAAAGCCATGATCGATCCCGGTCGGCAACGATCGATCTCGGACCGTCGCGATCAATCCGATCGACGATGACCCGACAATTGCGATCGATCAAAGCCATGATCGATCCCGGTCGGTGACGACCGATCTCGGACCGTTGTGATTGATCCGATCGATCCGACGGTTGCGATCGATCGAAGCCATGATCGATCCCAGTCGACGACGATCGATCTCAGACCGTTGCGATCGATTCGATCGGCGATGACCCGATGGTTGCGATGATCGAAGCCATGATCGATCCCTGTCGGCGATGACCGATCTCGAACCGTCACGATCGATCCGATCGGTGACGATCCGACGGTTGCGATCAATCTAAGCCATGATCGATCCCGATCGGCAATGACGATTCGATGCATGTACCAAATTAATTTTTTTTAAAACAATTGCGACGCATTTCGTTGCATCGTAATGTTTTATTTTTAATTTTTTATCTTTTAATTATTTTATAAAATTTATTTTTTTTAAAAAACTCTGCGATGCATTATTTGCATCGCTAAATCAAAAATTAATTCATTTAATTTTTCTAATTTATTGCGTCACTAATGCGTCGCTATTTAACATAATGAATTTTTTTTAAAATATTATGATGCACTGAAGTGCATCGCAACGGTCCTTTAATTTTTTCGGTGATGTAATCCTTATATCCCTATTATTCTCTTGTGATTATTTCTCAAGTTCTGGCAAGGGACTTTGAGACTTGGATATTTATTATTTTATAGTGGATCTTCTTCTCTGGCTTGCCCGTGGTTTTTTTTCCCTTTATCTTGAAGGGATTTTCCACGTAAATCTTGGTGTTTCTGTGATTGTGTGGTTTGCGCATTTTTATTTATTATTCCGCTGCGTATTACGGTCTGCTAGTATTTGCTCGTACACGGATTCTTTCCCATCAACTGGTATCAGAGCCTGTGAATTTTTTTTGTGTGTGCGAGCATGGAGGCCGGTAATGTTTCCCGCATGATCAGTCTGAACGAAAACAATTGGATGATATGGAAACCAAGGATGGAGGACCTCTTATATTGCAAGGATCTATATGGACCTTTAGAAGGGGTCAAAGCAAAGCCCGCTACAGTGACAGACGATGCTTGGATCATGTTAGATCGGAAGGCAGTCGGTTTTATTCGGCAATGGTTGGATGATAGTGTCTTTCACCATGTTTCCACTGAGACTTCTGCAAACTCTCTTTGGAAAAAGTTAGAAAGTCTATATGAGAGAAAAACAGCTGGCAACAAGGCTTTCTTGATCAGAAAACTAGTGAATCTGAAATATAAAGAGGGTGCTTCTATTGCTGAGCATTTGAATGAAATGCAGAGTATTAATAACCAGTTATCCTCTATGAAAATGTCTCTTGATGATGAGTTGCAGGCATTGTTACTTCTCAGTTCATTGCCAGAAAGTTGGGAGACACTGGTAGTTTCCCTCAGTAATTCTGCACCAGACGGTGTTATCACCATGAGTCAAGTAACAGGCAGTTTGTTGAATGAGGAGTTAAGAAGGAAAAATTCAGCAACTTCTCAGATTGATTCACAGGCACTTGTCTCAGAGAATAGAGGACGGTCAAAGTCTAGAAATAGAGACAATTCATACAAGGGTAGAAGCAAATCAAGGTCAAGAAAAGATATTACTTGCTATAACTGTGGTGAGAAAGGGCACTACAAGAATCAGTGTAAGAAGCCTAAGAAGAGTAAGAAAAAGGGAAAAGAAGTGGAGGATACAGAGTCAAAGGAGAATATCACAGCTACTGTGCAGAGTGATGATTATTTGATTTTGTCTACTTCTGATGGTATCTTCTCATGTGAGTGTCAGAATCATGAGTGGGTGATTGACACAGGTGCTTCTTATCATGCTACACCACGGAGGGAGTTTTTTTCTACATATAAGACTGGAAATTTTGGTGTTGTCAAGATGGGAAATCAAGGCACAGCAGACATCATTGGCATGGGTGACATCCACATGAAGACCAATCTTGGCTGTAAGTTGGTGCTCAAGGATGTAAGGCATGTAGCTGACTTGAGGCTAAATTTAATCTCAGTTGGAAGACTTGATGATGAAGATTTTGATAGCAGATTTCATAAAGGGCAATGGAAGCTCAGTAAAGGTTCACTTGTTGTAGCCAGTGGGAAGAAATGTCACACTTTATACAGGTTGCAGGCTAAAGCTTATGGTGAACAGTTGAATGTTACAGAGAACGACTTCAGCATGGAGTTGTGGCATAAACGACTGGGACACATGAGTGAGAAGGGGCTGCAAGTTCTTTCCAAGGAAGAAGTTCTACCAGACTTCAAAGGTGTACATCTGAACCCATGTGTTGATTGTTTGGTTGGCAAGCAACATAGAGTTTCTTTTGCTAGTCCTGCTTTATCTAGAAAAATGCATGTTTTGGATCGTATATATACAGATGTTTGTGGTCCTCTGAGGACAAAAACTCCTAGTGGATCAGTTAATGTTCCAGGCATCAGTGGTGCACTTTATTTTGTCACTTTTATAGATGATTTTTCTAGAAAAGTTTGGGTCTATGGTTTGAAGACTAAAGATCAGGTTATTAATGTCTTCAAAGAGTTTCATGCCAGAGTTGAAAGAGAGACAGGAAAGAAACTGAAATGTATAAGGTCAGATAATGGTGGTGAGTACACAGGGTTATTTGATAATTATTGCAGATCACATGGCATTCAACATGAGATGACAGTTCCTGGTACTCCTCAGCATAATGCAATTGCAGAGAGAATGAACCGCACCATCATGGAAAAGATCAGATGTATGCTTTCACAGTCCAAGTTACCTAAAAGATTTTGGGATGAGGCATTGAAGACAGCGGTTGATGTAATAAACTTGTCACCATGTACAGCTCTAGATGGTGATGTTGCAGAGCGTGTATGGTCAGGAAAAGATGTCTCTTATAAGCACTTGAGAGTGTTTGGTTGTCGTGCATTTGCACATGTTCCAGACATTGAGAGGTCCAAGCTGGATGGTAAGACAAAAGAATGTGCTTTGCTTGGTTACTCACATGATGAGTTTGGTTATAGACTTTGGGATCCAGAAAAGCAGAAGGTATTCAGAAGCAGAGATGTGGTATTTTTTGAAGATCAAACCCTTCAAGACTTCAAGAAGGAGGTGTCAGTCAAGTCTTCTGCAGGAGGATTAACAGACTGTGATCCAGTTACTCCTCTAGTAAATCAGGGTGATAGGGGAGATGTGCAAGAAAATAGTGCAGGAGCAGGTATTAACTCACCTGTAGGACATGTTGAGCAGGAAGGAGATCAGGAGCAACCTCCTACAGAGCCTCAGCTGAGAAGATCTATCAGACAACGTCAACCTTCCAAAAGGTATTCTACAGATGAATATATAATGCTTACTGATGCAGGTGAACCAGAATGTTACCAGGAGGCAGTTGAAAGTGAGCAGAAAAAGGAGTGGTTAGTAGGTATGCTGGAAGAAATGGATGCCTTACAGAAGAACCACACATATGATTTAGTGGAACTACCAAGAGGAAGGAAGGCTTTAAAGAACAAGTGGGTTTTCAGGTTAAAGACTCAACAGCATTGTTCTCAACCAAAGTACAAGGCCAGATTGGTTGTGAAAGGCTTTGGTCAAAAGAAAGGTATTGACTTTGAAGAGATTTTTTCTCCTGTTGTTAAAATGTCTTCAATTCGTGTTGCTCTAGGTATTGCTGCTAGTCTAGACTTGGAGGTTGAGCAGTTAGATGTGAAGACAGCTTTTCTTCATGGTGATTTGGAGGAGGAAATCTATATGGAGCAACCAGAAGGCTTCAAAGTCAAAGGTAAAGAAAATCTTGTCTGCAGATTGAAAAAAAGCTTATATGGGCTGAAGCAAGCTCCAAGGCAGTGGTACAAGAAATTTGATTCATTTATGGCTGAAAATGGATACAAAAGAATGGCTTCAGATCATTGTGTGTATATCAAATGGTTTAGTGAGGATTTTGTCATACTCCTACTTTATGTTGATGACATGCTTATTCTTGGGAAAGATATGTCTATGATTGACAGGTTGAAGAAGGAGCTGAGCAATTCATTTGAAATGAAGGATATGGGACCAGCAAAGCAAATACTGGGTATGCAGATTTCCGTGATAGAAGAATCAAGAAAATATGGTTGTCACAGGAAAAGTACATTGAGAAGGTATTGGATAGGTTCAGTATGATCAATGCAAAGCCAGTTGGTTCTCCTCTTGCAGGTCACTTCAGGTTGTGCTCAGAGCAAAGTCCTTCAAGTGATGAGGAGAAGGAGAAAATGAAGAAGGTTCCTTACGCTTCAGCAGTCGGAAGTTTGATGTACGCGATGGTATGTACGAGGCCAGACATCGCATATGCAGTGGTGTTGCTAGCAGATTTCTTGCAAATCCAGGGAAAGAGCATTGGGCAGCAGTGAAGTGGATCTTCAGATATCTCAGAGGAAGCTCCAAAGTTTGTTTAAGCTTTGGGGGTGGTCCAGCTGTGCTGATTGGTTACACAGATGCAGATATGGCGAGAGATATTGATACAAGGAAGTCCACATCAGGTTTCATACTTACTTTTGCAGGGGGAGCTGTGTCATGGCAATCCAGATTGCAAAGGTGTGTAGCTCTCTCTACCACAGAGGCAGAATATATTGCTGCTACCGAGGTCTGTAAGGAGATGCTGTGGATGAAAGAATTCTTACATGAATTGGGATTGAAACAGAAAAATTATGTGGTACATTGTGACAGCCAGAGCGCCATCCACTTGTGCAAGAACCCAACTTTTCATTTCAAGTCAAAGCATATAGATGTGAGATACCACTGGATTCGAAATGTGTTTGAAGAGAAGCAGTTACAGCTTCAGAAAATTCACACAGATGAAAATGGGGCAGACATGTTGACAAAGACCTTATCAAAAGAAAGGCAAGAGATATGCCGACAGCTGGTCGGCATGATTTCACACTAAGGAAGCATGAGACAGCCTCCCTTATGGGCTGAAGGGGGAGGTTGTTGGGCCCATGGCCCACCTATTCAGCCCATTAGGGCAAAAGGGAGCGCTACTCCTTTTTTACTAGGGTTTGTTCTCTCTCTTTTATAAAAGGAGTAGCCGCCTTCCTTTTTTGGTTTTCTCTTTTTTAAGGAGCAGCCGTCTGAAGAAAAAAAGAGAGGAGAAGCATGTAGCAGGTATTTCTTTTTTCTAGGAGCATTGCTAGGGGAAGAGAAGGAAGGGCTGCTGCTTGGTGCTTAACTACGTGGGAGGACTTCCACTCCAGGAATCACGTGAAGGTGCTGCAGAAGAAAAACAAGAGAAGAAGAAGAAGAGAAGGGAAGAAAATAAGGAGGTAACGCAGGAGACCGTATTTTTCGGTGATGTAATCCTTATATCCCTATTATTCTCTTGTGATTGTTTCTCAAGTTCTGGCAAGGGACTTTGAGACTTGGATATTTATTATTTTATAGTGGATCTTCTTCTCTGGCTTGCCCGTGGTTTTTTTCCCTTTATCTTGAAGGGATTTTCCACGTAAATCTTGGTGTTTCTGTGATTGTGTGGTTTGCGCATTTTTATTTATTATTCCGCTGCGTATTACGGTCTGCTAGTATTTGCTCGTACACGGATTCTTTCCCATCACAGTTGCTATATTTTGTTAAAGGATCTACCTTTTATTCAAGTTATTGCGGCATCTTTTCTCCATGTTTGCAAGTTACTATAATTCTATGGAATATTTAATTTTTCAATCATCAGATAGGTTATGGGTTCCCTGTGTTGATTCTTTAATTTGTTTATGATCTTTGGTCTTTATTAATGTTGTCATGTTGCGCTTATGGTTTATTTTTTATCTGCTTCAGCCTTTACTTGAACATCTTATATCATTTTAAAATGTTGCCAACATTGTATTGGATGTTGTATTACTTGGTCTATATGTTTATGTTTGTATGTGTTGGATAGAAAGGATCAGCAACGAACATGAGAGTTTTGAAGTAGTGTTGTGATCAGGAAGGATTTACAGTCTCCGAAGATACATTTTTGAAATCATAACCATGTTGCCGGAACGATAACAATTCACATGTTATTATTTATGCGTGCTTAGTGTCAATATATGCAGGAAAGTATTACTTGATTGACTCAGGGTATGCAAATACAGATCAATTTTTAAAACGGTATAAGGGTACTAGATATCATCTTAGTACCTCTCATACATCCGCATTGGATCGGCAAAATTATGAGAACCATAAGGACCTATACAACGACCGGCACGCACAACTGCATAACTGCATAGAAAAGGCTTTTGTGATTCTAAAGAAATGATTCAAGATTTTTCGATTGCCACTGCTGTTGGCCCAGATGACAACCCAAGAGGGGGGGGGGGGTGAATTGGGTTCTTTAAAAATTTAAGCCTTTTAAAATAGTTTGCTTAAGAAGAATGAAGCAATGCAATGTAAATACAAAGTGCAGTGAATAAAACAGAGATAGAGATAGAGTCAATGAAGCACGGCAAACACAAAGATTTTATAGTGGTTCGGTGTATCCAACACCTACGTCCACTCCCAAGATTCACTTGGGTCCACACTATAATCTTCCTTGATTACAGCCGAGTTGTTTTACAAGCTCACAACTCAAACTTGTTGTTTTCCGGGATCACAACGAACCCAGCTTTTTCGGGCTCACCAGCACAAAACCCTAACACAAGCTATACCAAGCTTGTACCGAGGTAAGACTACCTCCACTAGTTCAATCCCCCAGATTGAACTAGACACAAAATAGAAATATTATTTTTCAAACAGCTCCTTAATGAGCAGATATCAAATAAAAGAACAAAGTTTAGAAAAGCCTGATTTGAGTTGGTTGGCTTTTGAGCTTTTCTTCTTTTCTTCTTTTCCTCAACTCCTTTGAAGTGTGAATCGGGCCTCAGCTCAGATTCTTCACGGATTGAATGTTGGAGTTGATTTGAGCTTTTTCTTCCTTTCTTTGAATGTTGAAAATCTCTTGATTTGCTCTTGAATGGCTCTTGGATTTTCTTCTGAAGCTTTCTTGGATTGATGAACTTGAGCACAGATGAAGCTTCCTTTGATTTCACACCTTTCTTTCACTCTATTTTTGAATCTCGGATTTTTCAAATGACGCTCTGTTTTTCTTTTTTCTTTTTCTCTCTTGATTGATATCTCTCTCTTTGATTTGAAAACGGCTTCTCTATTTATAGATTCTGCAAAAATATAGCCGTTAGAAACAAAGAAATATAGCCGTTATTGAAAAATCTTACCGTTGGCGCTGAGTTGGCATTCAGAAAAATCACGCCCAGATTTGTTGGAGTCGACTCCAGCTTTAGGCGAGTCGGCTCGAAGACGCGATACCAAAAATAGAAATATTCAGAAAGTTAAAGGGTCGACTCATCGAAAATAAGGTGTCGACTCCTGACAGTCGGGGGTCGACTCATGAAAAGCAAGGGGTCGACTCGAGAAGTGCTCAGAAAAATACTCCTCTGGTGTCTGAGCGGAGTCGACTCACACAGTCATGGAGTCGGCTCGACAAATCGGGGGTCGACTCTTGAAATCACAGGGGTCGACTCGAGAATCTCTGTATACTGAGTGGAGTCGACTCTGAAACTCTAGAGTCGGCTCCGGAACGTATCAAAAATCAGAGAATTTTCTGATTGACTTGAAATTCGTTCCAGATTCATTTTAAATCAATTTTTGACTTGAATATAATAAAATTGTCATTAGGAATCAATTCAAGAAATGTTCCAAAAACTCATTGATTGAAATATGAAGTATAAAAATTTCTTTTTGAAAGCTTAAACATGGAGCTTGAAGTTACTTTCAAATTGATTAAAGTCATACTTAACATACTCATTGATTGTTCTAAATAAATTCATTGCTCATGTAAATAAACTCATTGCATCTTTTAATATACTCATGGCTTTTGGTAATCATCAAAATCAATAAGATTGGGGCAACAATTTCTCAACAATCTCCCCAACAATCTCCCTTTTTGATGATGACAAAAACATTGAGTATATGCATGATTGATTAAAGAATTTATTTTCATAGTTAGGCTTAGGCTCCCCCTGAATGAGGTAGCTCCCCCTATGAAACTCAAATAAATATCCCATTCATTCAATTATTTATCATTCATTCAATCATTTTAATATCATTATTAATTAATTTCTCCCATGCATATACAGTTATAAAACTCTCCCCCTTTTTTGTTATCAACAAAAAGGTAGAGAAGCATCAAACATAATCATTCATTCAAGATATGTTTTAACAAAATCTGAGATTCATTGATAATAGGAGAAGTACATTCAAACTCAGATTACATTGACATTCAAAACTAACTTTTTTCATTACATCAATGTATCAAAATGTAAAACATAATATGAACTTCATTACATTGCAAAGACTAAGCATCTATACATCAAAAGTGAGTCCTTACAATCCTAGTTAAGTGATCTATAATATTTTTCATTCCATCAGTTTGAATCTTAACATAATCCTTCAGTCTTTCATCTACAAAAGTACAAGCAGTTAAATTTTGTCTTGAAGTTCAGCATTGCATTTTGCATAGGTCTCACCATCTCCACAGATGTCTTTAAGTTCTTCAAAATATTCTTTAGGTCTCCACTTAAAGACTCAGATGAAGTGCTAAGAGTTGATTCAATCTTGGTGATCCGATCATCTAATGAATAAAGAGTTTCTTTAAGATTCATAAATTTGTTGTCAAACTCTGATTTCAATTTATCTGCCTGATCATCAAGAAGACCTTTAAGCTGCCTTAACTGAAGTTCTGAAAACCACAGATGAAGATGATGCTGATCAACCATCGGAGCAGGAGAAGGGGCTGGAGCAGGAACAGAAGAGCTCGGAGGTACAGGAAAGAATGTCTAACTGACGGTCCAGGTGCCTCAATGTCCGCGGCTCTATCTTCCATCATACCTTTCCTTTCCCATCTGCCATTTTTCTTCACAAATCCCATTCTATGAATAGTGGCCAAACTATAGTAATCAGTGTGTCTTAAATTTCTCATTGGCTCACTATCGAAATGATTATCCCTTGGCTTTGAAATTTTAGTAAGAATC
This sequence comes from Calamus simplicifolius, assembly GCA_900491605.1. Lineage (NCBI taxonomy): Eukaryota > Viridiplantae > Streptophyta > Magnoliopsida > Arecales > Arecaceae > Calamus > Calamus simplicifolius. The sequence continues at coordinate 1,048,819 of UESW01003962.1, forward strand.
ATGCCGTAGGGTAAACTGGATTTCTCTTGCTCCACAATCAGCAATGTACCATAATATCATGCTCGGAAGATTAATGGGTTTCCAGTCACTATTGCATCCATTACAAAATATCTCTCTCAGAAACATAGTCAAATCTCCCAATCTTAGGGAATAGATTCCTACTACAAATGTTGTGGAGAAGTCTTAATTCTAAGGATAGTTGATTAGCAAACTTCTTCAAAACCAACAATCTCCTGTTAAGCAATCTTGATAGAGCTGGGCTTCTATCATCAGAAGAAAAAGTAGAAGTACCAGACACTGGAAGATCCAACAATTTGAGAGCAAATCCACTGTCACTGAAATTCTATTTCCTCTAATGAAGCTGACAATCCATTGTCTCCTCTAGACAGATTTTTATAAAATTCTTTAACTAGGGCTGGGTAGGTTGGACAATCTAAAGAACAAATCTTCTCCCAACCCATTTCAATCAACTGCCTCCCCACAAGAAATCCTTCTGCCTCAAATAATTCAAAATCACTTTCCTCCCGGTTGTAATCACTCTATCGGCAAGTCGATCTACCTGAGATGGAGCCGTAGAGGAGAAGCACTCGGAGTCGAAGATGAGGTGAATCCATGCTCGGAGAAGGTTCACGAGCGGGACGCCTCACGTCTTCTCACCGCCTTCTTCCTTTTCACTCCGGCCGCACCAAGGCTAGATCCACGGGTTTTAGGGGCCATTTGATCTAGTGGAAGGGTTAATCAGGGATTTCTAAGGATTTGGTAGGTTAGGAAAAATTTTGGAGAGAGTATTTGAAGGATTTGAGAAGATAGAAATGAACGGCGAGTCGACTCTGCCCTAGATAAATCGACCTGGGACCACTTCGAGTCGGCTCCCGCAAAGTGTGGGGTCGACTCCGGGTAGTCACAGAAACTATCCCGAAGTGGAGTCGACTCGCACAGAGAAGGGGTCGACTCCAGAGTTTCAGCAGAAACATGGAGTCGACTCCGATACTCACCGAGTCGGCTCCGAGACCATTTCAGAGCAAAAACATAAAGTTTCAGATAATCTGAAATGTGTCCGGATATTGATCATAAAAATTGATAAAATAATCATTGGATTTTAATAGATCAATTAGATATGAATTCTAGATAAGATTTCCTTAAAGATCAAGGATTTGAAAGAATTTTAGATAAAATTTCCTTAGGGGTTTCAAATTCATTCTAATGGATCACAAATCCCTAACTCTCCTCTAAGATAACAGAATCTTTCTTCACTCAAGGGTTTTGTAAATATATCAGCTAATTGATCTTCAGTATTAACATAATCAAGACATATTTCATTATTACATGTTCTCTTATAAAATGATATCTAATTTCTATGTGTTTTGTTCTAGAATGTTGAATTGGATTTTTTGTTAGATTAATTGCACTTGTTTATCACATTTTATAGGTGTTTTATCAAGTGTGATACCATAGTCTTCAAGTTGTCGCTTAATCCATAGGATTTGAGCACAGCAACTTCCAGCTGCAACATATTCAGCTTCAGTAGTTGATAATGCAACTGAATTTTGCTTTTTGCTAAACCATGAGATTAAGTTACTTCCTAAGAATTGGCATGCACCACTTGTGCTTTTTCTATCTAACTTACATCCAGCATAATCAGAATCAGAATATGCAATTAAGTTCAATGTTGAGTCTCTAGAATACCATAAACCTACATTTTTTGTTCCACTTAAGTATCTTAGTATTCTTTTAACAGCAATTAAGTGTGATTCTTTAGGTTCAGATTGAAATCTAGCACATAAGCAAACAGAAACATTATATCTGGTCTACTTGCAGTTAAGTAAAGTAGGGATCCGATTATACCTCGATAATATTTTTGATCAACCTTCTTACCTTCTTCATCTTTGTCCAGCTTGCATGAAGGACTCATTGGAGTTCCGAGGGGTTTGATTGATTCCATACCAAACTTTTTGAGAATTTCTCTTGTGTACTTTGTTTGGTTGATAAAGATTCCCTCCTTTGCTTTGTTTGATTTGGAGTCCAAGGAAGAAGTTGAGTTCTCCCATCATGCTCATTTCAAACTCACCCTGCATCAACTTAGCAAATTCTTGACATAGAAGATTGTTAGTAGCACCAAAAATAATATCATCAACATATATTTGAACTACTAATAAATCTTTACCTTTTCTTTTCAAAAATAATGTTTTATCTACATTTCCTCTTATAAAATCATTTTCAATTAAGAATTTACTTAATCTATCATACCAAGCTCTAGGTGCTTGTTTCAAACCATATAATGCTTTGTGCAATTTAAAAACGTGATTTGAAAATTCATGATCTTCAAAACCTGGTGGTTGTTCTACATATACTTCTTCATTTATAAATCCATTTAGAAAAGCACTTTTTACATCCATTTGAAATAAGTTAAAATTCATGTGACATGCAAATGCAAGTAATAGTCTAATGGCTTCTAATCTAGCTACTGGTGCAAAGGTTTCATCAAAATCAATACCTTCTTCTTGATTATATCCTTTTGCAACTAATCTAGCTTTGTTTCTAATTACTATGCCATTTTCATCTAGTTTATTTCTAAATACCCATTTTGATCCTATAACAGAATGATCTTTAGGTCTTTCTACTAATGTCCATACATTATTTCTAGTAAATTGATTTAATTCTTCTTGCATTGCTAACATCCAATTATTATCTTTTTCAGCTTCTTCAATAGTTTTAGGTTCAATTTGTGATACAAATGCAAGATGATTACTAATATTTCTCATAGATGATCTAGTTCTTATTCCTTGAGATGGATCACCTATAATCAATTCCTTAGGGTGACTATAAGCATATCTCCAATCTCTAGGAAGATCTATATCATTATGATTAGTGTTAGTATCATCATCCTTAGGTGAATCATTATCTTTAGCTCTTGCTCATGATCTGAAGATACATCAATATTTAATTTTTCAAGATCTTTCTCAATTATGTTTGTATCTTCATCATCAAACTTTTCGGAACGAGTTGCTAAAGATTCATCAAAAACTACATGAATGGATTCTTCAACAACTAAAGTTTTCTTGTTAAATACTCTATATGCTTTACTAGTTGTTGAATATCCTAAGAATATTCCTTCATCAGATTTAGCATCAAATTTGCCTAAATTATTTTTACCATTATTATGAACAAAACATTTACAACCAAATGCATGAAAATATTTAATGTTGGTTTTCTATCATGCCATAATTCATAAGGTGTTTTCTTTAAAATAGGTCTTATTAAGGCTCTATTTAGGATGTAACATGCTGTGTTAATAGCTTCCGCCCAAAAGTATTTGGTAGTTTACTTTCACATAGCATGGTACGGGCCATGTCTTCTAAAGTCCTATTTTTCCTTTCAACTACTCCATTTTGTTGTGGGGTCCTAGGTGCAGAAAAATTATGATTAATACCATTTTCATTGCAAAAACTTTCAAATAAGTGATTTTCAAATTCAGTTCCATGATCACTTCTTAGAGACACTATGGTAGTGTTTTTCTCATTTGTGACTTTCTTGAAGAATTTCAGGAATATCGAGAAAGTCTCATCTTTGTGAGCTAAAAACATTACCCAAGTGAATCTAGAGTAATCATCTACAATCACAAGACCATATTTCTTTCCTCCTAGACTTGTGGTTCTAGTTGGTCCAAAAAGGTCCATGTGAAGTAGCTCTAATGGCCTAGAAGTTGAAACAACATTTTTAGATTTAAAAGAACTTCTTGTTTGTTTTCCAAACTGACATGCATCACATATTTTGTTATTTTCAAAATCTATTTTAGGTAGACCTTTTACTAAATCCATTCTAATTAGTTTTGAAATTAGGTGTGTGCTTGCATGACCTAATCTTCGATGCCACAACCAACCAATCTCATTCATATTAGCATTATTAGCAACTAAGCAATGATTATTAGTAGACAATTGTCTAAGTCAATCAAGTATACATTGCCATTTCTATTTCCAATAAAAACAATGCTATTATCAATGGATTAGCTACTGTGCATAAGAAGATTCAAATGATACTTTAAAACCTTTGTCACATAATTGGCTTATACTAATTAAGTTATGCTTTAAACCATCAACATAAAGTACATTTTCAATATATGGAGGGAGTTATTTGAATGTTACCAAACCCCAAGATTTGGCCTTTGCCATTGTCGCCAAATGTAACAACTCCTCCTTTCTTTTCTTCAAGGGTGATGAATTCTTCTTTGTCACCCGTCATATGTCTTGAGCAGCCACTATCAAGATACCACTTTCTCTTTGATCTCTTGGCCACAAGACATTCCTGCAATGAAATCAAACTTTATGTTTAGGTACCCAAGCTTTCTTGGGTCCTTCATGGTTAGTAGCAACAAATATTGTTCCTTTCGGAACCCATATTTTCTTCCTTTAAATTTAAGTTTTTATTAGGTTTTAGAATTTTACATTCATAAGATTTATGTCCTTTTTGATTACATTTAAAGCATGTAAAATTACTTTGGCCAGCACGCACAAAAATATTTTTCAGTGATTTTTGTTTTCTTAAAGTGTTATATCCTAATCCGGCTTTGTCAAAAACTGCTTTTTGACTATTTAATAACATGTCTAATTTAGTGAGCTTAAGGTAAACTTATCAACTATGTTCTTATGTTTTTCAACCTCTTTCTTAGTTTATCATTTTCATTGGAAATTAATTCTTTTCTTTTATCAAAATTTCATTTTCAGATTTAAGTTTCTTAACTTCATTATTAAGATCTTCCTTTTCTTTAATGAAAGTTAATTTTCATTTTTCAAAACTTGTATTTCTTTTTCAAAACCTTGAAATCGCCACAAGTTCATTAAAAGCATCAAATAATTCATCAAAGCAAATTCATCGCAAGGGTTTCGGAACTTACCTCATCGTTGTCGTCCGCCATAAAACATACATTTGCGACTTCCTTTTGTTCTTCTTCTTCGGAAGAAGATTCCTCGCTGTCACTCCAAGTCGCCACATAAGCCTTCTTTTTCTTTTTGTAGGCTTTCTTCAATTTAGGACATTCATTCCTAAAGTGCCCCGGTTTATTACACTCATAGCAAGTCAAGGGGTCTTTCTCTTTTTCTTTGTCCTTGTCCTTGTTCTTATCCTTTTCTCCTTCCCACTTTGCTCCAAATTTCTTCTTGTGGAAGGGTTTCTTTCTCCTCATGAATCTTTTAAATTTTTAGCTAAGAGAGCAGTCTCTTCATCATCATCATCATCATCGCTGCTGCTCTCTTCTTCTTTTGCAGCTTTGAGGGCAATCACTTTCTTCTTCTTTGTGTCCTCCTCTACATGCTGCTTCATTGTCAGCTCATGGGTCATAAGAGATCCTAGAAGCTCCTCTAAGGGTAAGTGTTGAGGTCCTTTGCTTCTTGGATTGCTGTCATTTTTGCTTCCCATGATCTTGGTAATGACCTAAGAATTTTTCGAACAAGTTCAGAGTTAGTATATGTCTTACCAAGACTTTTCAAACCATTTACAATATCTGTAAATCTAGTATACATGCATGCAATGGTTTCAGATTGTTCCATGCTAAACAATTCATATTTATGAACAAGAATATTAATTTTAGATTCTTTTACTTGGTTGGTACCCTCATGGGTAACCTCTAATCTATCCCAAATCTCCTTTGCGGAATTACATGTGGAGATTCTATTAAATTCATTAGCATCTAAAGAGCAATATAAAACATTCATGGCTTTAGCATTAAGCTGTGCCATCTTCCTATCATTATCATTCCAGTCCCTTTCGGGCTTAGGAACAATAGTGCCATCAATAACATGTGTGGGTGTACTAGGTCCATTAATTATAACACCCCATAATTCATAATCAGAAGCTTGAATGAATATCCTCATTCTTGCTTTCCAATAAGAATAATTTGAACCATTAAACAAGGAGGTCTATTCGTAGAATGACCTTCAGCAAATGATCCAACTTGTGTTGCCATTTGGATCTTTAGCTCTTGATCGTGTGATCAAAATCTAATGAGCACTAGCTCTGATACCAATTGTTGGCCCAGATGACAACCCAAGAGGGGGGGGTGAATTGGGTTCTTTAAAAATTTAGCCTTTTAAAATAGTTTGCTTAAGATGAAGCAAATGCAATGTAAATACAAGTGCAGTGAATAAAACAGAGATAGAGATAGAGTCAATGAAGCACGGCAAACACAAAGATTTTATAGTGGTTCGGTGTATCCAACACCTACGTCCACTCCCAAGATTCACTTGGGTCCACACTATAATCTTCCTTGATTACAGCCGAGTTGTTTTACAAGCTCACAACTCAAACTTGTTGTTTTCCCGGGATCACAACGAACCCAGCTGGTTTTCAAGGGCTCACCAGCACAAAAACCCTAACACAAGCTATACCAAGCTTGTACCGAGGTAAGACTACCTCCACTAGTTCAATCCCCCAGATTGAACTAGACACAAAAATAGAAATATGTTTTTCAATTACAAGCTCCTTAATGAGCAGATAATCAAAAAAAGAACAAAGTTTAGAAAAGCCTGATTTGAGTTGGTTGGCTTTTGAGCTTTTCTTCTTTTCTTCTTTTCCTCAACTCCTTTGAAGTGTGAATCGGGCCTCAGCTCAGATTCTTCACGGATTGAATGTTGGAGTTGATTTGAGCTTTTTCTTCCTTTCTTTGAATGTTGAAAATCTCTTGATTTGCTCTTGAATAGCTCTTGGATTTTCTTCTGAAGCTTTCTTGGATTGATGAACTTGAGCACAGATGAAGCTTCCTTTGATTTCACACTTTTTCTTTCACTCTATTTTTGAATCTCGGATTTTTTCAAATGACGCTCTGTTTTTTCGATTTTTTTCTTTTCTCTCTTGATTGATATCTCTCTATTTGTATATCTTTGATTTGAAAACGGCTTCTCTATTTATAGATTCTGCAAAAATATAGCCGTTAGAAACAAAGAAATATAGCCGTTATTGAAAAATCTTACCGTTGGCGCTGAGTTGGCATTCAGAAAAATCACGCCCAGATTTGTTGGAGTCGACTCCTGCTTTAGCGAGTCGGCTCGAAGACGCGATACCAAAAATAGAAATATTCAGAAAGTTAAAGGGTCGACTCATCGAAAATAAGGTGTCGACTCCTGACAGTCGGGGGTCGACTCATGAAAAGCAAGGGGTCGACTCGCGAAGTGCTCAGAAAAATACTCCTCTGGTGTCTGAGCGGAGTCGACTCACACAGTCATGGAGTCGGCTCGACAAATCGGGGGTCGACTCTTGAAATCACAGGGGTCGACTCGAGAAACTCTGTATACTGAGTGGAGTCGACTCTGAAACTCTAGAGTCGGCTCCGGAACGTATCAAAAATCAGAGAATTTTTGATTGACTTGAAATTCGTTCCAGATTCATTTTAAATCAATTTTTTGACTTGAATATAATAAAATTGTCATTAGGAATCAATTCAAGAAATGTTCCAAAAACTCATTGATTGAAATATGAAGTATAAAAATTTCTTTTTGAAAGCTTAAACATGGAGCTTGAAGTTACTTTCAAATTGATTAAAGTCATACTTAACATACTCATTGATTGTTCTAAATAAATTCATTGCTCATGTAAATAAACTCATTGCATCTTTTAATATACTCATGGCTTTTGGTAATCATCAAAATCAATAAGATTGGGGCAACACTTTCTCAACAATCTCCCCAACAACTGCCTTATCGGTTTGAAGTTAAAAAAAAAAAATCATTTTGGCTTGTTGCATCAAATATAATTTTATCTGATAAACTCAAGGCAATGATAAGTATTTTAATGCCCATGATATCGATGACTCCCCAGATGATAGTGAGCTATTAAGTTTCAACCCCATAAGTCAAGATGAATCAAGGAGGGATGAACATAAGAGGAATTATATTGCTAACGCAATGTGGCAATAATTTTCATCTAGAAATACAATTTAATCAGAAGCTTGTAAATTCCTTACTATTTTGGTGATTGCATGCTAGATATGGTATTTTAATGATCATTCTATCCTTTGCAGGATCATCTACAAGGGATGGATGTTCTAGTGAAGAATAGGATTACTTATATTTGCTGCCTTGTCCTCATAATGCTCTTTTATATTATATTCGTTGGACGCAAAAGAGGAATCGTTAGGGAGTGGGATGATTGCAAGGCATTGGTCAATGGCTTTTTGAACAATGAATACAAAAGGTACAATACATGGCATAAACCGAAGTCACTTTTCTTGAACGATGCCTTGCTCCTGAAGTTTGGGAAAGCCCTAATAACATGCCGAGAGGCCCTACAGGTGGGATGCAGCTAGTGCAGTAAGTTTCACCAATTAGGGGAGCTGACAATGGTGGTCTAGTTATTAATGAGAATAAGGGTGGAATGAGGCATATTTCAATGATCCTATATAGGAACTTTCTTTTCATTTCAGATTTTCTTATCGGATTTGCTCTCTGTCGTTTGATGAAGTGAAAACTTGTTGTTTGCACTCGTATTTCAGATATGATTGATGACTCAGTGCCAATTAGTTTAGACTTCTGAAATTATTATGTTCTTAAATTATCATCAACAAATTGTATTATATATTTTCATGTGATGACTTTATGCTTCCAGCTATATATTTTGATGCAAATTCTATATGCTGGTTGCCAATGTTGCCATATATCATGGGCAATCGATACTGACCTGCCACTATTGCCATATTCATATGATTCCAAATATTTTTGCATGTGTGGACTGTGATATTATTTTAAGCCTATTCAATTCAATTTGGCAATGATGATAGGGACTTTCTATTTGTTTTGACATTGAATGTGTGAGTTGTGATATCATGACTTAGAGGGCATTTCTAAATGCAACCGTTGTGAAGCATATGTTTGACACCCTATCTACTCGGAATCGCCAATATCATAGGACTTGAATCGCCTCTGGGATTTCTCGGTGCTTGCCAAGGGGTATCCTTATGATCCGGGGCCGTCGAGGTCCTTTTGAAAACTACCTCGGAGATTTTTTTATGCCAGTCCGGGAGTTTGACTCGAGGCCACCAAGACCATAGGTCTTGAACCACCTTGGGGGTTTCTCGATGCTGGCCTGTGGGTCTCCTTATGCCCTTATGATCGCGGGACCGTCAAGGTCCTTTTGAAAACTATCTCAGGGATTTCTCGATGTTGGCCCAGGAGTTTGACTTGGGGCCGTCGAGACCATAGGACTTGAACTGCCTCGAAGGTTTCTCGGTGCCGATCCAAGGGTGTCCTTATGATCATGGAACCGCAGAGATCCTTTTAAAAACTACCTCAGGGGTTTCTCGGTGCTGATCCAGGAGTTTGACTTGGGGCCGCTGAGACCATAGACTTGAACAGCCTTGGAGGTTTCTCGGTGCTGGCCTGGGAGTGTCCTAATGATTGCGGGGCCGCTGAGGTCCTTTGAAAACTATCTCGGGGGTTTCTCGGTGCTGGTCTGGAAGTTTGACTCTGGGCCACCGAGACCATAGGACTTGAACCGCCTCGAGAATTTCTTGGTGCCGATCCGAGGATGTCTTTATGATTGTGGGGCCACCGAGGTCCTTTTGAAAACTACCTTGGGGGTTTCTTGGTGTCGGCCCAAGAATTTGACTCAGGGTAGCTGAGACCATAGGACTTGAACTGCCTTGGAGGTTTCTCGGTGCCAACCCGGAGGTGTCTTAATGATCGCAGGGCCATTAAGGTCCTTTTGTAAACTACCTCAGGGGTTTCTCGATGCCGGCCCAGGATTTTGACTCGAGGCCGCCAAGACCATAAGACTTGAATCGTCCCAGAGGTTTCTCGGTATCGGCTCGAGGGTTTCCTAATGATCGTAGGGCCATCGAGGTCCTTCTAAAAACCCCGAAAGGTGACCCGAGGGTGCTGGAACCATGCTCGGATTCCTTTTTCTTTTGATATGAGGTCTGGAAGTGGCTGCCTAAGAGTGGCCAGCAACCTATTGCAGATGTATAATTTGGGTATAATTTAAGTTAAGGTCTTATCTGATTGATCATTAGCCGTAGAGGTAAAAAAGCTGCTGAGGCTGAGATAAGGCCATTGAGGCTGAAATAGAGCCACTGAAGATGAAATAAAATTGGATGGTTCGCTGAAGATCCTACTTAGGTGGCATGTTGGAAGCATCCATTATGGAGTCAGAAGGTCCGTCTTCACTGCATGGAGAGACTGGACGATGAAGCAGCATGTCTGGAGCTCCTTTATGAAATGTCTTGGAGGAATTTGTCTCTTTCTACTGAGTTGAATGCTTCGGCATGTTGGTGATCTGCCCCCTAGGAAATCACGTCAACTGAAGGTGGGAAAGTGCCAGTGCCTTCGTTTGGAGGGCTTCATGATTGTGGTGTTTGTTAGTGAGCTTGAAGGTACTCTTACCAGTGAGCTTGATGATGCTCCTTTTGTTGAGATTGAGCTTGCTCTTGCTGATGAGCTTCGGAGAGGCATAACGGTGGTGACTCTCTTGTTGTGGATATCTTCCACCGAATAAATGATGGCTGGCTTGAGCAGCAACTAAAGGAGAAATAAAAGCTCTTGTTTGCTGTTGTATGGCCATGGAATATCGTGTTGAGAAATTATTGAAACATAATTGCCCCAACTATATTGATTTTGATGATTTCCAAAAGCCATGAGTATTTTAAAGGAAACAATGAGTTTATTTATCAAATACCTTGAGCTTATTCTAAATGAAAGCAATGGACTCTCAATGGTTAAATTCACTGAGTTTTGAATCAACTTGAAAAAGAAGTTTCAAGTTTTATACTTAAAGATTTCAAAAAGGAATTCTTTACATGTTATATATCAATCTATGATTTCTTGAAACATGTCTTGAATCCATGCTTAATGTCATATTTAATGTATTCAAGTCACATTTATATTTAAATTTATTTGGGACGAGTTTTAAAGTCTATCAGAACATTTTTCTGATTTTATATCGCTCCCGAGCCGACTCAAGGGTTTCCGAGTCGACTCCCCAAAAATCTGTTTTTCAATGTTGTCCAGAGTCGACACTTGAGTTTTCAAGAGTCGACCCCTGAACCTTCGCGAGCCGACTCATGGACTGTGCGAGCCGACTCGACTCAGACGGCAGAAAGGCTCATTTTTTAGCACTTCTCGAGTCGACTCCCCGCATATCGCGAGTCGACCCCTGAAAGTTAGGCATTTCTGGAATCGACTGTGCGAGCCGACTCCCACAAAGCTCGAGTCGACTCCTCGAAATCTGGGCACGATTTTTCACGATGACACATCAGCTCCAACGGTAAGATTTTCAAATAACGGCTATATTTCTGTGTTTCTAACGGATATATTTTTGCAGAATCTATAAATAGAGGAGCTCTTTTCAATCAAACAAAGAATATCAAAAGAGAGAAAAGAATATCTTTCAAAAAGAGGGAAAAACAGAGCTTTATGGAAAAATCTTCTAGTTCAAAATAAGTGATTCAAAAGGAGTGAAATCAAAGAGGAAGTTTCGTCTGCTCCAGATCATCAATCCACAAGAGTCAAAAGAAAATCCAAAAGCTTTTCAAAGATCAAATCGAAGGATTTTCAACATTCAACAAAAGGAGAAAAAGCTTCATCTCAACTCCAAAGTTTTCAAACGGTCAAGAATCTTGCTGAGGCCTGATTCAATACTTCAAGAGGAGTTAAAGAGGAGAAGGAAGAAAGCCAAAGCCACAACCATCTGCAATCTTATCAGGCTTTTCTAACCCTTTTTATACTTTATTTGTATATTTGCTCAAGGGGAGCATTTCAATTTAAACTCTGTTATTTTGATTGTTTGGTGATTCAATCAGTGGATTGAATCAGTGGAGGTTATTATACCTCGTGCAAGCCGGAGTGCTTGTGTTGGGTTAGTTGTGAGCCCGTGAAAAACAACGTGTTGGGTTTTGTGCTGGTAAGCCCGTGTAAAACCGGCTGGGTTCGTTGTGATCCCGGGAAAACAACAAGTTTGAGTTGTGAACTTGTAAAACAACTCGGCTGTAATCGAAGAGATTATAGTGTGGACCCAAGTGAATCTTGGGAGTGGACGTAGGTGTTGGTTGCACCGAACCACTATAAAATTATCTTGTGTTTGCCGTGCTATATTTTCTCTCTCTATCTTCTTTATTATTTGCTTGTGTATTGATTTAGTTAGCCTCTCACTTGCACATTTTGCTAACTAATCAACTAAAGTTAAAAAGACTTAAATTTTTAAGAACCCAATTCACCCCCCCCTCTTGGGTTGCCATCTGGGCCAACAATTGGTATCAGAGCAAGTGCTCATTTAGAATTTGATCTCACGATCAAGGGCTAAAGATCCTTATGGCAACACAAAGTGGTTCATGTTTTGCTGAAGGTCATTCTACGAATCGACCTCCTTTATTTAATGGAACCAACTATTCATATTGGAAAGCAAGAATGAGAATATTCATTCAAGCTTCTGACTATGAATTGTGGGGAGTAATAACTAATGGACCTAGTACACCCACACACTTAGTTGAAGGCATTCTTGTTCCTAAGCCCGAAAGGGATTGGAATGATAATGATAGGAGAATGGCACAACTTAAATGCTAAAGCCATTAATATTTTATATTGTTCCTTAGACTCTAATGAATTCAACCGAATCTCAACATGTAATTCCGCAAAAGAAATTTGGGATAGGTTGGAAATAACACATGAAGGAACAAACCAAGTTAAGGAATCAAAAATAAACATTTTGGTTCATAAATATGAATTGTTTACAATGGAACAAACTGAAACCATCACATGCATGTTCACTAGATTCACTGATATTGTGAATGGTTTAAAGAGTCTTGGTAGAATTTATTCTAATGCTGACCTTGTGCGCAAAATTCTTAGGTCACTACCAAGATCGTGGGAAGCGAAAGTCACTGCTATCCAAGAAGCAAAGGACCTCAATGCATTACCTTTAGAGGAGCTTCTAGGATCCCTAATGACCCACGAGCTGACAATGAAGCAGCATGTTGAGGAGGAAACAAAAAGAAAGAAAACACTTGCCCTCAAAACTGCAGAAATGGAAGAGAGCAGCAGTGAAAGTAATGATGAAGATGATGATGAAACTGCTCTCTTGGCCAAAAAATTCAGAAAGTTTATGAGAAAAAGGCCCTTCCATAAAAAGAAATTTGGAGCAAGAATTGATGGAGAAAAAGATAAGAAAAGGACAAGGAGAAAGAAAAAGAGAAAGAGCCCTTAGTATGTTATGAGTGTAAAAAGCCAGGGCACTTTAGATATGATTGTCCTTTGCTGAAAAAGGCCTACAAGAAAAAGAAGAAAGCATACATGGCAACATGGTCTGATGAATCTTCCTCGTCGGAAGAAGAAGAACAAAAGGAAGTTGCCAATATCTGCTTCATGGCCAACAACGACGACAACGACAATGAGGTAAGTTCTGAAAACTCAAATGATGAATTCACTTTTGATGAAATGTTTGAGGCTTTCAATGAACTTATGATTGATTTTAAATCTTTGAAAAAGAAGTATAAGTTTTTGAAAAATGACAATATTAGCTTAGCTAAAAGTAAAAATGAATTAGCTTTAGAAGTTAAGAACTTAACTAATGAAAAAGAAGAACTTAGCAAAGAAAGAGATAATTTTAATCAAGAAATAGATTTGTTGAAATCTGAAACTAAAAACTCAACAAAAGATTTAAAAGATCAATTAGAAACCTTAGCTTTAGAAAAAGAACAGCAAGTTAAAGACAATGATTCATTAAAGAAAGAAGTTATAAAATATAAAGACATTGTTGAGAAATTCACCTTAAGTTCAACTAAACTAAACATGATTTTAGATAATCAAAAAGCTGTTTTCGATAAAGCTGGCCTAGGTTATAATACGTATAGGAAACAAAAATCTTTAAAGAATATTTTTGTAAAAGCCAATCAAAGTAATATAACTTGTTTTAAATGCAATGAAAAAGGTCATAAATCATTTGAATGCAAAACATTAAATAATAACAACAAGTTAAATGTTAAAGCAAAGAAAATATGGGTTCCGAAAGGAACAATTTTTGTTGCTACTAACCATGAAGGACCCAAGAAAGCTTGGGTACCTAAACATAAAGTTTGATTATATTGCAGGAATGTCTTGTAGCCAAAAGATCAAAGAAAAAGTGGTATCTTGATAGTGGCTGCTCAAGACATATGACGGGTGACAAAGAGGAATTCATCACCCTAGAAGAAAAGAAAGGTGGAGTTGTGACGTTTGGCGATAACGGTAAAGGTCAAATTATGGGCCTTGGTAAAGTTCGCATAACTCCATCTATATTTATTGATAATGTACTTTATGTTGATGGTTTAAAGCACAATTTAATTAGTATAAGCCAACTATGTGATAAGAACTTTAATGTTTCATTTAAATCTTCTATTTGCATAGTATCTGATTCCATTAATGATAGCATTGTTTTTACTGGTTATAGACATGGCAATGTGTACTTAGTTGACTTAGACAAATTATCTGAAAGTAGTCATTGCCTAATTGCTGACAATGCTAACATAAATGATATTGGATGGTTATGGCATCGTAGATTAGGTCACGCAAGCACACACCTTATTTCAAAACTAATTAAGATGGATTTAGTTAAAGGTTTACCTAAGTTAGATTTTGAAAATAACAAAATCTGTGATGCATGTCAATTTGGAAAACAAACTAGAAGTTCTTTCAAATCTAAAAACATTGTTTCAACTTCTAGGCCTCTAGAGCTACTTCACATGGATCTTTTCGGACCAACTAGAACCACAAGTCTAGGAGGAAAGAAATATGGTTTAGTGATTGTAGATGATTACTCTAGGTACACTTGGGTGATGTTTTTAGCTCACAAAGATGAGACTTTCTCGATATTTCTGAAATTCTTCAAGAAAGTCACAAATGAGAAAAACACTACCATAGTGTCTCTAAGAAGTGATCATGGAACTGAATTTGAAAATCACTTATTTGAAAGTTTTTGTTCTGAAAATGGAATTAATCATAACTTTTCAGCCCCTAGGACTCCACAACAAAACGGTGTAGTTGAAAGAAAAAATAGAACCTTAGAAGACATGGCCCGTACCATGCTATGCGAAAGCAACTTACCAAAGTATTTTTGGGCGGAAGCAATTAACACAGCATGTTACATCTTAAATAGAGCATTAATAAGACCAATATTAAAGAAAACACCTTATGAATTATGGAATGAAAGAAAACCAAATATAAAATACTTTCATGCATTTGGATGTAAATGTTTCATTCATAATAATGGTAAAAACAACTTAGGAAAATTTGATGCTAAATCTGATGAAGGAATTTTTCTAGGTTATTCAACGACTAGTAAGGCATATAGAATCTTTAACAAGAAAACCTTAATAGTAGAAGAATCCATACATGTAGTTTTTGATGAATCTTTAGCAACTGGATCTGAAAAGATTGATGATGAGGAAGATACAAACATAATTGAAAAAGATCTTGAAAAACTTAATATTGAAGTATCTTCTGATCATGAACAAGAGGCTAAAGATGATGATTCACATAAGGTCGGTGATGTTAATAATGATCATAATGATATAGATCTTCCAAGAGATTGGAGATATGCTTATAGTCATCCTAAGGAATTGATTATAGGTGATCCTTCTCAAGGAATAAGAACTAGATCATTTATGAGAAATATTAGTAATCATCTTGCATTTGTCTCTCAAATAGAACCTAAAACTATTGAAGAAGCCGAGAAAGATAATAATTGGATGATAGCAATGCAAGAAGAACTAAATCAATTTACTAGAAATAATGTTTGGACACTAGTTGAAAGACCTAAAAATCATTCAGTAATAGGATCAAAATGGGTTTTTAGAAATAAATTAGATGAAAATGGCATAGTAATTAGAAACAAAGCTAGATTAGTTGCAAAAGGATATAATCAAGAGGAAGGTATTGATTTTGATGAAACCTTTGCACCTGTAGCTAGATTGGAAGCCATTAGATTGTTACTTGCATTTGCATGTCACATGAATTTTAACTTATTTCAAATGGACGTTAAAAGCGCATTTTTAAATGGATTTATAAATGAAGAGGTGTATGTAGAACAACCACCAGGTTTTGAAGATCATGAATTTACAAATCACGTTTTTAAATTGCACAAAGCTTTATATGGTTTGAAACAAGCACCTAGAGCTTGGTATGATAGGTTAAGTAAATTCTTAATAGAAAATGATTTTACAAGAGGTAATGTTGATAAAACACTATTTTTGAAAAGAAAAAATAAAGATTTGCTTGTAGTACAAATATACGTAGATGACATTATTTTTGGTGCTACTAACGATTCTCTTTGTCAAGAATTTGCAAAGTTGATGCAGGGAGAATTCGAGATGAGCATGATGGGAGAACTCAACTTCTTCCTTGGACTCCAAATCAAACAATGCAAGGAGGGAATCTTTATCAACCAAACCAAATACACAAGAGAACTACTCAAAAAGTTTGGTATGGAAACAATGAAACCCCTCGGAACTCCAATGAGTCCTTCATGCAAGCTGGACAAAGATGAAGAAGGTAAGAAGGTTGATCAAAAGTATTATCGAGGTATTATCGGATCCCTTCTTTATTTAACAGCAAGTAGACCAGATATTATGTTTTCAGTATGTTTATGTGCTAGATTTCAATCTGAACCTAAAGAATCACATTTAATAGCTGTTAAAAGAATTTTAAGATACTTAAATGGAACGAAAAATGTAGGTTTATGGTATTCTAGAGACTCAACTTTAAACCTAATTGCATATTCGGATTCTGATTATGCTGGATGTAAACTAGATAGAAAAAGCACAAGTGGTGCATGCCATTTCTTAGGAAGTAACTTAATCACATGGTTTAGCAAAAAGCAAAATTCAGTTGCATTATCAACTACTGAAGCTGAATATGTAGCAGCTGGAAGTTGCTGTGCGCAAATCCTATGGATTAAGCGACAACTTGAAGACTATGGTATCACACTTGATAAAACACCCATAAGATGTGATAACACTAGCGCAATCAATTTAACTAAAAATCCGATTCAACACTCAAGGACAAAACACATAGAAATTAGATATCATTTTATAAGGGAACATGTAGCTAATGATGAAATTTGTTTAGATTATGTAAACACTGAAGAACAACTAGCTGACATCTTTACAAAACCTTTAAGCGAAGAAAGATTTTGTTATCTTAGAGGAGAGTTAGGAATTTGTAACCCTTTTGGATAGATTTTGAAACCTCTAAGGAAATATATCTAGAGTTCTTTCAATTTCTCAAAATCTTAAGGAAATTTTATCTAGAACTCATATCAATTTGATCTATCAAAATCCATGATTTTTAATCATACTCAAAGATCAAATCCGGGTTCATTTCAGACACTCTGAAAAAAATTTTTTTTACTCTGAAATGGTTTCGGAGCCGACTCGAGAGTATCGGAGTCGACTCGAGTTTCTGCTGAAACTCAGGAGTCGACCCCTTCTCTGAGCGAGTCGACTCGAGATCGAGTCTGCGCTCTGTGACTTACCCGAGCCGACTCTATGCTTTGCGCGAGTCGACTCGACGTGGTCCCAAATCGCTTTATTAGGGCACGAGCCGACCCATCGATCGATTCTAATCATTCCAAATCATTTTCAAAACCCTCCAAAACCCTTCAAACCTTCCAAAATCTTCCAAAATCCTTAAACAATCATTCCACTTTGATTCAATGGCCCCCAAAACCCGTGGTGCTAGTAGTAGCGGTGCCGGGATGAAAAGAAAGAAGACCGTGCGTCGACCCGTTCGCGAGCCGACTCCGGACTCTTCGCCTGCTTCCTCTTCGGACGACTCGCCTGCTCCTACTGCCACTACTCCTCAGGTAGATCACCTTGCGAGTAGAGTCATTACTACAGGAAGGAAGTTTGACTTTGATTTGTTTGAGAGAGAGGGATTGCTTGTAGGGTCACAGTTGAAGGAAATGGGATTTGAAAAGATTGCTCCTTAGACTGTCCTACATACCCAGCTTTAGTTAAAGAGTTTTATAGAAATTTGTCTAGAGGGGACAATGGTTTGATCAGCACTGTTAGAGGAGTTGGTTTGAATGTCACTGCCATCATTCTCTCTAAGTTATGGACTTACCCCTATCAGGACCTTCCACCTTTGACCCAGAGGATAGGTCACCTGCCCTCACGAGATTATTGGATAGAAATTTTGAGGGATTTGAAGAAGTATTTGCCAATCAGCTGCCACTGGACTTAAGATTCCCCAATCATGATAATACCTCATAATCACAGCTTCAACAGAAGTGCCGTTCTGGTCAAAGAAATTATAAATTTTGATTTTTCTCTTTCTTTTGCTTTGACAGCAGAACAAAGAGAATAAAAACAAGAGAAGTTCAAAGAATAAAAAGAACCGAAGTTCAAAGGAACAAACCTCGTGATCCCAATGCACACCCCTCTCGCATCCTCCTTCCACCACGGCGCAAACAATCCATTGAATTCTGGCACGAAGTACACTCCTCCCCAGTTCTCCACCGACTCAACCATCTTCTCGATCGCTGCCACAGTCCGGATGATCTCGAGCCCATCCCTCAGCCACTGCACCGCCGCCCCAGGCGATCGCTATAGGCCCTTCCAATGCGTAATTCGCGGGCGCACTGGGGCCCAGCTTGTAAGCAATCGTGCTGAGAAGCCCGTGGGAGGATCTGACGACCTCCTCGCCGGTGTTGAGAAGAATGAACGCCCCAGTGCCGTAAGTGCTCTTGGCCTCCCCCTTGCGACACAAATGGCCTAGCATCGCAGCGTGCTGGTCACCAAGGCAGCCGGTGATCGTTACGCGGGAAAGTGGCCAGCCATTGGCGACCACGTCGATGATCTCCGAATTGCTGATGATCTTGGGCAAAATCTCGATGGGAATTCGCAGCATCTCCAACGTCTGCCTGTCCTAGTCCAGCTTGCCGAGGTCCATGAGCATGGTCCAGGCGGCGTTGGAGTAGTCGGTGACGGTGCAACCCATGGCCAAAGCCACCGGTGAGGTTCCAGATCATCCAGGTGTCGACGGTGCCGAACAGGCGTCCCCCAATCGGACCGCCTCCTGGACGGCATCCACATTCTTCATGTCACGCCCCAGACCCAAATATCGGGCTAGGGTGACAACCCGCCGCATGCCGGGCACGCAACGGGTTGTCACCCTAGCCCAATATTTGGGTCTGGGGCATGACAGCTTTAGTGGTATCAGAGCCTGGTTATGACCCTAGGGACACGGACATATTGACATGATAACACGTAGAGAACATATTTGGATGACATTATACTTAGAGAAACCTGACACTTTAGCTTATGATGATATTAACCACAACTAATTTAACAGAAAATAGTTATGGCTCGCCGTACTAGGAGCCAACAATATGAGGAAGACTCTCAGGCCGGTAATGTTGATCAGCCGATGGGTCAAGGAACTACTGGAGGTACGGCCTCTGCCAACCCGGTAGGGACTGATCACCAGCGATTCCAGTCCGAGATGCTTCAAGCTCTTTCGGGTATGGCGCAGTCTATACAGGACATGCAGCATCAGATCCAGCAGGCTTTGACCGCTCAGTCTGCACCCCCTTCTGCTCCGACTCAGCCTACCCTTCCTGTTCCGCAGTTGCAGCCAACCTTACCCACTCAATCAGCACCGCCGACCCAGTCTACTTTATCTCAAGCCTGGGTGGGGATCGGCCGCAGCTTTGCAGATTTCAAGAAGTTTGCCCCTGCTCCTTTCTCTGGTTCAGGCAACCCTATTGATGCTGAGAGATGGGTGCGAGATATAGAGAAGGCTTTTATGGCCCATGGTAGTCAGGAGATAGGGAGGATCAGATTTGTTACTTATCTTCTCCAAGGGGAGGCTTATGACTAGTGGTTAGTAGAGGAGCAGCATCGGGGTGGTCAGACTATTTCTTGGGAGCAGTTTAAGGAGGTATTCTTCGACAAGTACTTTCCTAGGAGTATGCAGAGGCGGATGGAATCAGAATTTCTTAAGTTGGAGCAAAGGAATCTTTCGGTAGCCCAATATGAAGCTGAATTCACCAGGTTGGCCCGTTTTGCTCCAAGTATAGTATCTAACGAAATGGCCAAGATCACCCGATTCACGGAGGGACTTCGACCCAGACTGATGCAGGCGGTCAACGCATTTGAGCTTCACACTTTCAGTGCTGTGGTAAATAAGGCCTTAATAATTGAGAGAGATATGAATAGTTCAGAGGGATTGGGAGCAGCAGAAGAAGAGGAAAGGGCATAATTCTAGCCAGCCCCCAACTCAGGCCAAGAAGAGAGGTGCACCCCAGGCCCCAGGAGGACAACCAAATAGAGAGGCTCGCTGCTCTCGCTGTGGGAATTTTTACCCGGGGAGACCTTGTCGTGGAGTGTCTGGTGCATGTTTCTCCTGTGGAAAGACTGACCATAAGATAGCCACATGTCCCCTTCGAAAGAACCAGCAGCCATCTTCCAGTCAAGGGGCGAGTCAGCAGCAGCAGCAACCACCGAGGACTCAGGGAAGGGTCTTCGCTCTCACTCAGCAGGATGCTGCCGCTTCTAATTCTGTAGTGATAGGTATATCAATATTTCACATCTAGCATTACATTCTTATCCTGTGCAATGCATTAATAATTAGCTAGGACATTATATGCTTATTATTAAAATGAAATTTCATTTACGTCCAGGAATGATTAAGATAGGCAATGATTATGCTCAGACTCTAATTGATCCGGATGCCACACATTCGTTTATATCTGACACCTACCTTGGCAAGAATGCATCATTGACACCTGAATCTCTAGACCATGAATTACACATTGCCTTTCCAAATGGTGATACTATGAAAGTTGATACTGTATGCAAATCCTGCTTGATTATCATTGAGGATAGGAAGCTGAATGCCAATCTTATTATCCTTCCACTGAAATTCTTTGATGTTATCCTTGGCATGGATTGGTTAGCTTCCTATCATGCTTCTGTAGACTGTTTCAGGAAGATCGTCAACTTCAGAATTCCTTGTCAGCCCGAATTTAGTTTTACTGGTAGCCAGAAACTTCTAGCCTCAGTGTTTATTTCGGCACTACATGCTGAAAAGTATCTGAGGATGATGGCCATGGATTTCTTGCTGTTATTAATGATCTTCAAAAGAAGGAGGCCAAGTTGGAGGATATTCCTATAGCTTGAGAATTCCCTGATGTCTTTCTGGATGAATTATCGGAGTTGCCCCCTGACCGGGAGGTTGAGTTCTCCATTGATTTGATTTCTGGAACTGGACCTATATCCAAGGCCCCTTATCGTATGGCCCCGGCTGAGCTAAAAGAGTTGAAGGATCAATTGCAGGAACTCCTAGATCGGAGATTTATTAGGCCTAGTGCTTCTCCTTGGGGTGCTCCAGTTCTATTTGTTAAGAAGAAGGATGGCAGTCTTCGGCTATGCATTGATTACCGGGAAATCAACAAGGTGACAGTGCGAAATAAGTATCCTTTGCCGAGGATTGATGACTTGTTTGACCAACTTCAAGGAGCCGGATATTCTCTAAGATTGATCTCAGGTCAGGTTATCATCAACTTAAAGTCAAGGATGGGGATGTGCCTAAGACAGCTTTCAGAACTAGATATGGCCATTATGAGTTTTTGGTGATGCCGTTTGGTTTGACTAATGCCCCGGTAGCGTTCATGGATTTGATGAACAGAATATTTAGGCCATACTTGGATCAGTTTGTGGTTGTATTTATTGATGATATTTTGATCTATTCTAAGAGTCTCAGGGAGCATGAGGATCACTTGAGGATTGTGCTTCAGACTCTTCGGGAGAAGAAGCTTTATGCCAAGCTGCAGAAGTGTGAGTTTTGGTTGGACCAAGTAACTTTCTTGGGTCACATAATTTCTGCGGATGGCATTTCTATGGACCCGAAGAAGATTGAAGCTATTATTAGCTGGAGCCGACCTTCCAATGTGGCTGAAGTCAGAAGCTTCCTGGGGCTAGCCGGGTATTATCGAAAATTTGTGGAAGACTTCTCTTGCATCGCCCTACCCCTAACTCGTTTAACCCAGAAACGAGTGAAGTTTGACTGGTCAGAGGAGTGTGAGGAAAGTTTTCAGGAGTTAAAGCAGCGTTTGGTGTCAGCTCCCATCCTTGTTCTTCCGACAGGATCTGAGGGTTTTACACTTTATACTGATGCCTCTCGGAAAGGATTGGGATGTGTCCTAATGCAGAATGGAAAGGTGATAGCCTATGCTTCCAGACAGCTGAAGCCTTATGAGCAGAACTATCCTACTCATGATCTGGAATTAGCTGCGGTGGTTTTTGCTTCGAAGATTTGGCGGCATTATCTCTATGGGGTGTCGTGTGTTGTGTATACAGACCATAAGAGTCTAAAATATATCTTCACACAGAAGGAGCTCAATTTGAGGCAGAGAAGGTGGTTGGAACTTCTGAAGGACTATGATCTGAATCTACATTATCATCCTGGGAAGGCTAATGTTGTGGCTGATGCCTTGAGTAGGAAGACCTCTTCTGAGTTAGCTGATATGCTTACCTCCCAACCTCACATTCTGAAGGACCTCGAGAGGTGGGAGATTGGACTGAGAGTACAGCAGTCTGATGGACTTGTTGCTGCACTTATTCTTCAGCCGACTCTTGTTGACAGAATTAAGTCCTCCCAGATGGAAGATCTAGATCTTCAAAGAATTAAAGTTGTTGTTCAGTCAGGAGTTCAGAGTGGATTTTATGTAATGGATGATGAATCCCTGAGATTTGAAGGCAGACTTTGTGTACCTAGCAATGAGGAGTTGAAAGCCGAGATTTTGAGGGAGGCTCACTATTCTCCCTATACTGTGCATCCTGGTGGTACTAAAATGTATAGAGACTTAAAGGAGAATTTTTGGTGGAAAGGGATGAAGAGGGATATTGCTCAGTTTGTGGCCAAGTGCTTAGTATGTCAGCGGGTGAAGGCCGAGCATCAAAAACCTGCGGGACCTCTTCAATCTTTGATGATTCCTCAGTGGAAATGGGAAAAGATTACTATGGATTTTGTGACTGGTCTGCCCAAAACTCCCAGGGGTAATGATGCAGTTTAGGTTATTGTGGACAGACTGACAAAGTCAGCTCATTTCCTACATTTCAGAGTTGGAGTCTCAAGTGATAGATTGGCTAGCATGTATATTGAGCAAATCGTGAGACTTCATGGTGTTCCTGTCTCTATTGTATCTGACCGGGATACCAGATTTGTATCACAGTTTTGGAAGAGTCTTCATAAAGCCTTGGGGACCAAATTGAACTTCAGTACGGCTTATCATCCCCAGTCAGATGGGCAGTCAGAAAGGACCATTCAAATTCTAGAAGATATGTTGCGCGCCTGTGTAATGGACTTGGGTGGGGCTTGGGATAACCACTTATCTTTGGTGGAGTTTGCTTATAACAATAGTTATCAAGCCAGTATCCAGATGGCCTCATTTGAGGCTTTGTATGGTAGGAGGTGCATATCTCCTTTATGTTGGGATGATGTGGGGGAAAGAAAATTGCTAGGCCCTGAGCTGATCCAGCAGACAGTTGATAAGGTGCATTTGATCAGGGAGCGTCTTCGTACAGCTCAGAGCAGGCAGAAGAGTTATGCTGACGTCAGAAGAAGAGAGTTAGAATTTCAGGTTGGGGATCATGTTTTCTTAAGGATATCACCAACTAAGGATGTGATGAGATTTGGGATTAGAGGAAAGCTTAGTCCACGCTATATTGGACCTTTTGAGATCTTGAGCAGAGTTGGGGAGGTTGCATACAGCTTAGCACTGCCTCTGATTTTATCTGGTATTCACAATGTTTTCCATGTATCTATGTTGAGGAAGTATGTTTCAGACCCCAGTCATGTTATAGCTTATGAGCCTATTCAGTTGAGGAAGGATTTATCATATGAGGAACATCCTGTGCGTATCGTGGACCGCAAGGATCAGATTCTGAGGCGGCGTACCATCCCTTATGTCAAAGTTCAGTGGAATAATCACTCTGAGAGGGAGGCTACTTGGGAGCTGGAGGAAGAAATTAAAACGAAGTATCCACAATTATTGAAGGTAATTTATCTAAGATTCTTGACCTTTGATTAATTTGATTGATCCGTAGTTAAGAGGTCATGTATCAATTTCGAGGCCGAAATTTTTATAAGGAGGGGAGAATGTAGTACCCGGTTCCCGGTTCATGTGAACCAGGTTCAGGACTTGGTCATGTGTTGTCTGACGCTTCGCTCTCAGCGAAGCGCTTCGTTTTCCCGGACCCTTAAACTAAAGCGTTACGCAGGGGATTATTTATGTGATGGAGGGGGACTCCCTCCATCATCCTGGCTTCCGTTTCCTTCAGGTAATTCCCTGGCATCTGGAGAGAGAGAGAGAGAGAGAGAAAGAGAGCGTGAGAGACAGAGAGAGCGCGAGAGATAGAGAGATGAAAGAGAGCGGGAGAGTGTGGCCGGCCGAACCTTGGTTCAGGCCCAGCGGCATGCTCGCCGCCTCGCCGGGCCTGAGCTTCGGCCGGCGACCCCGCCGGCACCGGGGGAGGTGTCCGGCGGGGTGGTGGTGGAGAGAGAGAAGAGAGAGAGGGCCAATCGGCCCCTCTCTTGCGCGGTGGCGGAAGCCGGCGGGTTGGTTCGGGCCCGGCGGCGTGCTTGCCGCCTCACCGGGCCTGAGCTCCGGCCTGTCGCCTCCACCGGCGCCGGGCGTGCGTCCGGTGGAGGTCCGGCCGGCCAAGGTGGCCGGCCGTGCCGCCGGCACAGTGACGTGCCGCGCAGATGTGAGAGAGAAAAAGAGAGAAATTGAGAGAGAGAGGAGGGGAGCGGCCGGCTCTGGCCCGGCCACCGGCGGCCGGGCCGCCCTCAATTTGGCTGGCGGCGGCCTTGGCCGCCTGCGAGTTACCCGTCCCCTGTTCGGTGAAACAGGGGATCGGGATGGCTTTGCCTGAATTGGGCCGGCCGGTTCAGGGCCAATTGGGCCATGCAGCGAACAGATTGGGGCTGGTTTTTGGGCCCCGTAACGGGTCGGGATTAACAAAAAAATTATATGTTAATTCTAGTTTCTTGGGATATTTTTACTTTCTCAATTGGGTGTGTATAGCGGGAGATATTCGAGCCCAAAGTTGGGCCCGTGAACTAGTCTGGGTAGAATTCTAAGGGTCATTTTAATATTCTTTCCTAATAAATTAATTGTGTAAAATGATCCTGTAGGTGCTCAGACATCTGACTAGCTGATATATACCTGTTGGATTACGTACTAAGGTAAGTAAGCTTATCAGTATTTAATAAATTATTTTATTCATTATATGAATATTTAAATTGTGAATTATATTGTGACATTAAGATTTGTTATGGATTTGTCTAAATTGTAAATAGATGAATGTTATGAATATATTGTTGTTTATGTGTTATGATTGAGAATGATTTCATATGTGGATGTTATGCATGAGAGATGCAGTTATTATGACATTGATGTGATATATTACATGCAATTGTTAAGTAAGTATAATCCACTGTTTATGCAATATAAAGATGTTATTGATATGTTAGTGCATGATGTGAGGTACTGCTATGTGTCACCGCGGTTCTCCTTTATCATGTCATACCACACACACATCTAGAGGATGTGTTCTGATGATTTATGCCACATACACGTCTAGAGGATGTGTTCTGTTTATTTATGCCATTCACACGTCTAGAGGATGTGTTCTGCTTAGTCCGAGATGGCATCACGCATCTAGAGGATGTGTTCTGAGTTACTATGAGGTGGCATCACACATATAGAGTATGTGTTCTGGTGGATTATGATATAGCGTGACCCTGGTATCTGGACCCTTTCAGTAGGGGGATGCTTGTTGGTTCACTATTGGGATATTGCAAAGCATCATGACCACCCAAGTGTTAAGGGTTTGTTGACGTGGTCATCAACACTTGTTCATGAACGGTTAACGTACGATTTAATCCCTTTGTCACATATCCCATGTCAATCAGTGGTATGAAATGTGTCAACCATGTAATTGATCTTTGTTTACTTGATCTCAGAAAAATTGACTCATATGAATTAGAACTTCAAAACCATTTCAAATTCCAACTCAACCTTACAAGGATTTAACAATCAATTTAATCCATCAAGTGGCCGTGGGTATAACCCTTTCTATCAAGGGAGACGAATCCTGTCTTGATCAAACATCACCTTCATGTGCTTCATATCATACCCAATCGATACCATATTTGCCACCCGTGGCTAGAGTGACGTTTGCATATCGTCAAAGCATAATATTCCACACATGAGGTGCAATGAAGATCTCAAGTCAAAGGATCACTCGCACCACCATCATCAAAGATCAACCATCGACACTATATAGAATATCTATATGGGATCTCTGTACGGGTCATCCAATGCATCGTTACAATAACGAACATCCACACACCATATCCAAGTATCTTCATACTTCAGCTTGCAAGATCAGCTGCTCACCACAAAGGTGAAGATATGCAATATGTGCTAATCTCAATGGTGTTCGATAGTATCCAATCCTGTCTACGCATCGACTGGGGAAGTTTAAAGAATCGAACCATAATGTACAATTTTGGATCTCATAATTTGTAATCTCTATTATAAATTCTATATACACAGTTCGCACATACTAACAATCTTCCACTTGCACTAGAGCCAATCACCCATGTATCTAATACTAAGTAACTAAGCATGACCATCAGCTTCTGCTATGGCAGGACTTTAGTGAACGGATCGGCAATATTATTGTCCGTCTATGGGACTCGTTTTATTTTATATCATTCCTCCCACTAATTTTCCTAATCACATGATATTTTCTGAGTACATGTTTGGACCTCTGATAAGACCTTGGCTCCTTGGCTTGCGCAATAGCTCCATTGCTATCACAATACAAGAGTATTAGATTAACAATGCTTGGAACCACTCCAAGTTCAGTGATGAACTTTTTGATCCAAACTGTTTCTTTAGCTGCATCTGATGCTGTGATGTACTCAGCATAGTTGTAGAGTCGGTAGTCATCTCCTGCTTGGAACTCTTCCAGCTGACTGCACCACCATTGAGTATGAACATGTAGCCTGATTGTGATTTATAATCATCTCCATCAGACTGAAAACTAGAATCCATGTAACCCCGAACTATAAGGTTGGGTCCTCCATAAATCAAGAACATATCCTTAGTTCTTCGCAAGTACTTAAGGATATTCTTGACTGTCATCCAATGTTTCTCGATAGGATTTGCTTGATATCTACTCGTGATACTCAAGGCATAAGAAACATCAGGCCTCGTACATAGCATCGCATACATAATAGATCCAATTGCTGATGCATATGGTATCCTATCCATGTACTCTCTTTCTTCTTGGGTCTTAGGACTCATGTCCTTGGAGAGATGTACACCATGCGACATTGGCAGGAATCCCTTCTTGGATCCTCCATGCTAAACCGCTTTAGCATCTTATCTATGTACGTAGATTGGGTCAATCCAAACAACCTTCTAGATCTATCTCTTAGATCTTTATACCAAGTATATAAGCTGCTTCTCCCAAATCCTTCATAGAGAATTTACCTGACAACCAATCCTTCACTTCTTTAAGGAAGGATACAATGTTTCCTATTAATAATATGTCATCCACATATAATATCAAGAAAATAATATCACTCCCACTAACCTTCTTGTACACACATGGATCATCCTCATTTTTTATGAAATCAAACTCTTTGATTGTCACATCAAATCGGTTGTTCCAACTTCTAGAGGCTTGCTTAAGTCCATAAATAGACCTTTGTAGCTTGCACACTTTCTTAGGATATATGGATTCAAATCCCTCTGGTTGTGTCATATACACATCCTCCTCTAAATTTTCATTTAGGAAGGCAGTCTTGACATCCATCTGCCAGATCTCATAGTCAAAATATGCTGCTATTGCAAGCAAAATCCTTATGGACTTATGCATGGCTACAGGTGAAAAGGTTTCATCAAAGTCAACACATTGTCTTTGCTTGTAACCTTTTGCAACTAGCCTTGTCTTATAGGTAATCATATTACCATCCATGCAGTCTTCTTCTTGAAAACTCATTTGCACCCAATGGGTTTTACCCTTTCAGGTGGATCAACCAAGGTCCATACCTGGTTGTCATACATAGAGTCCATTTCAGATTTCATGGCCTCAAGCTATCTCTTGGAGTTAATGTCAGGCATTGCCTTCTTGTAGTTGGTAGGCTCATCATCCTCTATAAGAAATGCATATCTCTTAGGGATGTGAATTGTCCTACTAGATCTACGTAGCTGGTGTGTACTTGGAGCCACCTGTTGCTTTTCATGCAATGTCTGCCTGAATGTGGGTTGAGTTTCCTGCTCAACTCCCACTGTATTCAGCATATGCTCCATCCATCTAATGAGTCTATATTAATTTATGGTTCTTGAGCTTCACTAAGTTCAATCTTACTTTCACTACCCATTGTGAGAATCTCATTCTCTAGAAATATAGCATGTCTTGAGATAAATACCTTTTTCTCAAGTGGATGGTAGAAGTAATATCCTTTTGTTTGTTTTGGATATCCCACAAAATTGCATTTATCAGATCTAGCTTCAAGCTTGTCTGATTCATTATGCTTCACATAAGCGTAACAGCCCCAAACCCTTAAATGATTAAGGGATGGTTTCTTTCCATACCATATCTCATAGGGAGTGAAGTTGA
>UESW01003962.1:1082264-1227414 GCA_900491605.1 Calamus simplicifolius
AAAACAACAAGTTTGAGTTGTGAACTTGTAAAACAACTCGGCTGTAATCGAAGAGATTATAGTGTGGACCCAAGTGAATCTTGGGAGTGGACGTAGGTGTTGGTTGCACCGAACCACTATAAAATTATCTTGTGTTTGTCGTGCTATATTTTCTCTCTCTATCTTTCTTTATTATTTGCTTGTGTATTGATTTACGTTAGCCTCTCACTTGCACATTTTCCTAACTAATCAACTAAAGATAAAAAGACTTAAATTTTTAAGAACCCAATTCACCCCCCCCCCCTCTTGGGTTGCCATCTGGGCCAACATATCGCTCTCGCAGCTTTTGGATAGCTGCCATTAATGCTTGGATTTGCAGGGTGAGGATGGCATGATGTTTTGCTTGAATGGCCTGAGATAGTGGTGATGGTGGAGTAGAGCGGCTGGCATTCTATTGCTCGGCTTAGCTCATTGAGGGTGCCCCCCTAACATAACTAGCGAAAGCTTCTTAGGCTCTTGTCATCACCATCTTTTTGATCCACCATTTTGATCTAAAGGGGGACGAGGATCTGCAAGCTAGCATCACTGACGATCCATGCTCTGCCCCTACTTGGTGTGCCAATCTGTTGTAGCCAAATCATCCTCCTGAAAGTCCACAAGTGTCTGGTCGACTTGTCCAGCGAGCTTGAGATTTTTTGGCGAGCTTCTCGTGCTAGTGAGCCTGCAAAAAGTCTCAGGGATCAAAGATTCCGGTAGGGACCCTCCGACGCTCAAGTCAGTGCTCTGGGTAACAGCCGTGAGCTTAAGAAAGCTTGAAAAATAAAGAAAGAGAGGTTTAAAGTCGAGCTCTCTATGAGCAAGTCTGAGCATTTAGGAGTATTGTGTCTTGTTAGTTACCTGGTTGGGGGTCCCTCTTATCCAATTTATTGATGCTTGGACTCTGTGTGGCTTGCCTGAGAAGTTTGGAGTCTCATGATGAGCCATGACTTTTAGGGCTTATCTAGTTTGAGTGGTTGGGGCCTTATGATGAATGATGACTTTTGTGGATGGAATGCTAGGGCTGTTGTCTGTAAGACTTGAGGTGCTGCCACTTATCAGAGCGCCTCATGATGAATGATGACTTTTGTGGATGGAATGCTAGGGCTGATGTCTATGAGACTTGAGGTGCTGCAACTTGTTGGAGCATTTATGATGATGGTAGCAATGATGAGGCTTATTTGGGAAGCTTAGAGTCTTCCAGTCTTGGGGCATGATCGTTTGTCCTCTTTATGATAAGGGCAGCAACAACATGGCTTGCTTTCTGGTGGTATGTCAGAGCTACAGGTGTTGTCCCTTCAAATATGGTGGCTGCAGTTGATGAGGCAAGTCCCATCAGAGTGGGTGGCCACTTGATTATTCTGTACCCTTCTTCATGGTGTACGAACAATGGTGGAGCCAAACATGTGGGCCCTATGCATATAGATTCCTATGTATGTAAGCCTTCCCACTCTCCTATGCCTGCCTGCCATATTGCTATGGGCATCCTCATGCATGCACGGAACCAGTGAGTGCAACATGGCTGCCATGAAGGGCAGCCGGTAACCGAAGGCATGGAGTGGGAGCTGAAGGCCGGACTTGAAGCTGGGTTGCTGGGTTCCAGAGGTGGCCGAGAGTAGGACAGCTGGGAGCCGAGAGCTGTTGGGAAGGAGCCCGGAGCCATGGGAAGAGCTGTGACAGGCGACTTTCGGGAATTGGGACGAATGCGAGGCCAGGAGTCCAGGATAGAGTCATGGCCAGAACTCGGACAAGGTGCCGATCGTTGGAGTCGATTCCATGGAGTCCAGAGGTGGCCAAGAAGGAACAACTGACCTTGGGAGCTAGCTGCTGTCGTGACTCCATAGAGCTGGCGGGGACTGGCTGCAGTCCGTGGAGTCAGGAACATCTATGCAGAATCGGGGATGACTAGCAAGGAAGCTGGAGCCAGAGGCATCCGAAGGCAAGGTGTCGGCTGCCTGGGAGGCTAGAAGAGGCCGAGATGGGGCGTCGGCCAAGATGCTCGATGTCAGAACAGGAGCTCGGTTTAGGGGGGCCGCCGGTGGTGGAGAGCCGGCTAGGATGGAGCTAGCACCATTCGAGACAATGCCGAGAGTTGGAACGAGGTTGGGCCTATCTGGGAACATCCGTGGAAGCAAGGAAAAAGTCATCTGGGCTCCCAGTTGGATCTGGAGCCGCCAAGCCGTCCGTAACTGGGAGCAACCAAGACAGAGGGCTATGGAGCCGGGACGGAGGCAGGACAGAGCCCGAGCTGACTAGATGATGAAGCTGAGGCTAGAAGCGGCCGAGGATGATATCCAAAGTTGGCTTGAACGAATCTGATCAGTCGGGGAAGATCGAGAGCTGGGATCTCTATGTTGGGGCTGAGTTGGGATGGAGCCCGGAGTCGGTTGATGACTAGCTCCTCTTCGAAATGATGCTAAGGACCCATCTTCGCAGTGCAGTAGAGAGAGATGGGATTCAAAGCCTAGTGACGGCCGAGATCTAAGAGATGTGGAGTCGGGCTGTTGAGAAGGAGCTGGGAGTAGGAGGCGGAGACCGAGAACCGAGAGCTGGAGTTTGGGCGACACCAGGAATGTCTGTAGAAGAATAGGACGGTGTCATGGGTGATAATCATGTAGATGAGGATGAAGGCCCTAGAAGTTGGAGATGATGCAGGGAGGGAAACGGAAACCGTCTCTCACATGGCACTGAGACTAGCCTTGAATGAAACCCTAGTTATAGTCACATGGTGCCTTTACGGCAGGAAGGGTTCGAGAAAAGGGAGGGGCCTCTGACATGACCTCATCATGATGGGCAGGAACTGTCAGTAGCATGACGTTCCTTGGTTGTTTGAGGGGGAGTGTGGCGTGGCCTTGAGTCATGAGTGGAGACATCATAACGTGCTCGATCACCGTGGGGAAAGAAAATGGTGTCCAAGGAAGATGTCGCCGAAGCGCTTGGCGAAGGCTGTCAGAGTTCTATGATTGGGGCCGTTGTCGTCTTGGAGCTAGGAGGAAATCGAGGCCACCTAGGAATCACTGGGGCCGCCTAGAAATTACCGGGGCCGCCTAAGAATTGCTTGGGCTGCCTAAGAATTGCTTGGGCCGCCTAGAAATTGCTGGGACTGCCTAGAAAATGCTTGGGCCACCTAGGAGTTGCTGGGACCGCCTAGAAATTGCTGGGGCTGAGAAGGATGGGCCGACTTGCAGAGGCCAAGCTCAGATGCGATCATTGTAGCCCATGAGTTCAATTGGGCCCATCAGCCGCAAAAAACCCTCAAGATAAATACTTTACACCATTCAGGAGCAAAATAAAAGTTATACATAACCTTCTTTTCTATAAGCAAGGTTTACAATTGAAAAGATAAAAAGTTTCAGTCCAAAATGCAAGACAGATCCAAGAACAAAAAAGATATGGAACAAAAATGCACCTGCTGTTTCTTTAAACCCTTTGCATGATAGTTTTTCCTTCAAAGTAAATCAGAAATGATCCATCTTACACTGACACTTTCAATAGGAGTCATGGTAGGAACCAGTAACAGAACAAAAAATATTATATATCATACCATGAAAACAACATTTCGTATGGGTGAAAAGCGATTTGCGGACCAATTGCTCCACAATCTCTCCAGATGACAGATTGCTCTTAAAACCCATAGTCCCAGTGGCACAAAATTTACAACCATCTTGCAACCCACCTTAAAAAAAGAAAAAGCAGAAAGTTAATGATCTGGAGGGAAATATATCTTATCTCAGAAATCATATGTTGAAGCAGAAAACCTTATCTAGTTATTAACCTGATAATGGTGATAGTAAAATCAAAAGCATAATTTGCATTAACAAAAGTGTAGAAAATGATTCTACCTGAGATGACACACACAAGGTTGATCTTGGACCTCCAGGACGAGGTTTCCCATCATAATTCCCCAATCATGATAATACCTCATAATCACAGCTTCAACAGAAGTGCCGTTCTGGTCAAAGAAATTATAAATTTTGATTTTTCTCTTTCTTTTGCTTTGACAGCAGAACAAAGAGAATAAAAACAAGAGAAGTTCAAAGAATAAAAAGAACCGAAGTTCAAAGGAACAAACCTCGTGATCCCAATGCACACCCCTCTCGCATCCTCCTTCCACCACGGCGCAAACAATCCATTGAATTCTGGCACGAAGTACACTCCTCCCCAGTTCTCCACCGACTCAACCATCTTCTCGATCGCTGCCACAGTCCGGATGATCTCGAGCCCATCCCTCAGCCACTGCACCGCCGCCCCAGGCGATCGCTATAGGCCCTTCCAATGCGTAATTCGCGGGCGCACTGGGGCCCAGCTTGTAAGCAATCGTGCTGAGAAGCCCGTGGGAGGATCTGACGACCTCCTCGCCGGTGTTGAGAAGAATGAACGCCCCAGTGCCGTAAGTGCTCTTGGCCTCCCCCTTGCGACACAAATGGCCTAGCATCGCAGCGTGCTGGTCACCAAGGCAGCCGGTGATCGTTACGCGGGAAAGTGGCCAGCCATTGGCGACCACGTCGATGATCTCCGAATTGCTGATGATCTTGGGCAAAATCTCGATGGGAATTCGCAGCATCTCCAACGTCTGCCTGTCCTAGTCCAGCTTGCCGAGGTCCATGAGCATGGTCCAGGCGGCGTTGGAGTAGTCGGTGACGGTGCAACCCATGGCCAAAGCCACCGGTGAGGTTCCAGATCATCCAGGTGTCGACGGTGCCGAACAGGCGTCCCCCAATCGGACCGCCTCCTGGACGGCATCCACATTCTTCATGTCACGCCCCAGACCCAAATATCGGGCTAGGGTGACAACCCGCCGCATGCCGGGCACGCAACGGGTTGTCACCCTAGCCCAATATTTGGGTCTGGGGCATGACAGCTTTAGTGGTATCAGAGCCTGGTTATGACCCTAGGGACACGGACATATTGACATGATAACACGTAGAGAACATATTTGGATGACATTATACTTAGAGAAACCTGACACTTTAGCTTATGATGATATTAACCACAACTAATTTAACAGAAAATAGTTATGGCTCGCCGTACTAGGAGCCAACAATATGAGGAAGACTCTCAGGCCGGTAATGTTGATCAGCCGATGGGTCAAGGAACTACTGGAGGTACGGCCTCTGCCAACCCGGTAGGGACTGATCACCAGCGATTCCAGTCCGAGATGCTTCAAGCTCTTTCGGGTATGGCGCAGTCTATACAGGACATGCAGCATCAGATCCAGCAGGCTTTGACCGCTCAGTCTGCACCCCCTTCTGCTCCGACTCAGCCTACCCTTCCTGTTCCGCAGTTGCAGCCAACCTTACCCACTCAATCAGCACCGCCGACCCAGTCTACTTTATCTCAAGCCTGGGTGGGGATCGGCCGCAGCTTTGCAGATTTCAAGAAGTTTGCCCCTGCTCCTTTCTCTGGTTCAGGCAACCCTATTGATGCTGAGAGATGGGTGCGAGATATGAGAAGGCTTTTATGGCCCATGGTAGTCAGGAGATGGAGAGGATCAGATTTGCTACTTATCTTCTCCAAGGGGAGGCTTATGACTGGTGGTTAGTAGAGGAGCAGCGTCGGGGTGGTCAGACTATTTCTTGGGAGCAGTTTAAGGAGGTATTCTTCGACAAGTACTTTCCTAGGAGTATGCAGAGGCGGATGGAATCAGAATTTCTTAAGTTGGAGCAAAGGAATCTTTCGGTAGCCCAATATGAAGCTGAATTCACCAGGTTGGCCCGTTTTGCTCCAAGTATAGTATCTAACGAAATGGCCAAGATCACCCGATTCACGGAGGGACTTCGACCCAGACTGATGCAGGCGGTCAACGCATTTGAGCTTCACACTTTCAGTGCTGTGGTAAATAAGGCCTTAATAATTGAGAGAGATATGAATACGTTCAGAGGGATTGGGAGCAGCAGAAGAAGAGGAAAGGGCATAATTCTAGCCAGCCCCCAACTCAGGCCAAGAAGAGAGGTGCACCCCAGGCCCCAGGAGGACAACCAAATAGAGAGGCTCGCTGCTCTCGCTGTGGGAATTTTACCCGGGGAGACCTTGCCGTGGAGTGTCTGGTGCCTGTTTCTCCTGTGGAAAGACTGACCATAAGATAGCCACATGTCCCCTTCGAAAGAACCAGCAGCCATCTTCCAGTCAAGGGGCGAGTCAGCAGCAGCAGCAACCACCGAGGACTCAGGGAAGGGTCTTCGCTCTCACTCAGCAGGATGCTGCCGCTTCTAATTCTGTGGTGATAGGTATATCAATATTTCACATCTAGCATTACATTCTTATCCTGTGCAATGCATTAATAATTAGTAGGACATTATATGCTTATTAAAATGAAATTTCATTTACGTCCAGGAATGATTAAGATAGGCAATGATTATGCTCAGACTCTAATTGATCCGGGTGCCACGCATTCGTTTATATCTGACACCTACCTTGGCAAGAATGCATCATTGACACCTGAATCTCTAGACCATGAATTACACATTGCCTTTCCAAATGGTGATACTATGAAAGTTGATACTGTATGCAAATCCTGCTTGATTATCATTGAGGATAGGAAGCTGAATGCCAATCTTATTGTCCTTCCACTGAAATTCTTTGATGTTATCCTTGGCATGGATTGGTTAGCTTCCTATCATGCTTCTGTAGACTGTTTCAGGAAGATCGTCAACTTCAAAATTCCTTGTCAGCCCGAATTTAGTTTTACTGGTGGCCAGAAACTTCTAGCCTCAGTGTTTATTTCGGCACTACAGGCTGAAAAGTATCTGAGGAGTGGTGGCCAAGGATTTCTTGCTGTTATTAATGATCTTCAAAAGAAAGAGGCCAAGTTGGAGGATATTCCTATAGCTTGAGAATTCCCTGATGTCTTTCCGGATGAATTATCGGAGTTGCCCCCTGACCGGGAGGTTGAGTTCTCCATTGATTTGATTTCCTGGAACTGGACCTATATCCAAGGCCCCTTATCGTATGGCCCCGGCTGAGCTAAAAGAGTTGAAGGACAATTGCAGGAACTCCTAGATCGGGATTTATCAGGCCTAGTGCTTCTCCTTGGGGTGCTCCAGTTCTATTTGTTAAGAAGAAGGATGGCAGTCTTCGGCTATGCATTGATTACCGGGAAATCAACAAGGTGACAGTGCGAAATAAGTACCCTTTGCCGAGGATTGATGACTTGTTTGACCAACTTCAAGGAGCCCGGGTATTCTCTAAGATTGATCTCAGGTCAGGTTATCATCAGCTTAAAGTCAAGGATGGGGATGTGCCTAAGACAGCTTTCAGAACTAGATATGGCCATTATGAGTTTTTGGTGATGCCGTTTGGTTTGACTAATGCCCCGGCAGCGTTCATGGATTTGATGAACAGAATATTTAGGCCATACTTGGATCAGTTTGTGGTTGTATTTATTGATGATATTTTGATCTATTCTAAGAGTCTCAGGGAGCATGAGGATCACTTGAGGATTGTGCTTCAGACTCTTCGGGAGAAGAAGCTTTATGCCAAGCTGCAGAAGTGTGAGTTTTGGTTGGACCAAGTAGCTTTCTTGGGTCACATAATTTCTGCGGATGGCATTTCTGTGGACCCGAAGAAGATTGAAGCTATTATTAGCTGGAGCCGACCTTCCAATGTGGCTGAAGTCAGAAGCTTCTTGGGGCTAGCCGGGTATTATCGAAAATTTGTGGAAGACTTCTCTCGCATCGCTCTACCCCTAACTCGTTTAACCCAGAAACGAGTGAAGTTTGACTGGTCAGAGGAGTGTGAGGAAAGTTTTCAGGAGTTAAAGCAGCGTTTGGTGTCAGCTCCCATCCTTGTTCTTCCGACAGGATCTGAGGGTTTTACACTTTATACTGATGCCTCTCGGAAAGGATTGGGATGTGTCCTAATGCAGAATGGAAAGGTGATAGCCTATGCTTCCAGACAGCTGAAGCCTTATGAGCAGAACTATCCTACTCATGATCTGGAATTAGCTGCGGTGGTTTTTGCTTTGAAGATTTGGCGGCATTATCTCTATGGGGTGTCGTGTGATGTGTATACAGACCATAAGAGTCTAAAATATATCTTCACACAGAAGGAGCTCAATTTGAGGCAGAGAGGTGGTTGGAACTTCTGAAGGACTATGATCTGAATCTACATTATCATCCTGGGAAGGCTAATGTTGTGGCTGATGCCTTGAGTAGGAAGACCTCTTCTGAGTTAGCTGCTATGCTTACCTCCCAGCCTCACATTCTGAAGGACCTCGAGAGGTGGGAGATTGGACTGAGAGTACAGCAGTCTGATGGACTTGTTGCTGCACTTATTCTTCAGCCGACTCTTGTTGACAGAATTAAGTCCTCCCAGATGGAAGATCCAGATCTTCAAAGAATTAAAGTTGTTGTTCAGTCAGGAGTTCAGAGTGGATTTTATGTAATGGATGATGGATCCCTGAGATTTGAAGGCAGACTTTGTGTACCTAGCAATGAGGAGTTGAAAGCCGAGATTTTGAGGGAGGCTCACTACTCTCCCTATACTGTGCATCCTGGTGGTACTAAAATGTATAGAGACTTAAAGGAGAATTTTTGGTGGAAAGGGATGAAGAGGGATATTGCTCAGTTTGTGGCCAAGTGCTTAGTATGTCAGCGGGTGAAGGCCGAGCATCAAAAACCTGCGGGACCTCTTCAATCTTTGATGATTCCTCAGTGGAAATGGGAAAAGATTACTATGGATTTTGTGACTGGTCTGCCCAAAACTCCCAGGAGTAATGATGCAGTTTGGGTTATTGTGGACAGACTGACAAAGTCAGCTCATTTCCTACCTTTCAGAGTTGGAGTCTCGAGTGATAGATTGGCTAGCATGTATATTGAGCAGATCGTGAGACTTCATGGTGTTCCTGTCTCTATTGTATCTGACCGGGATACCAGATTTGTATCACAGTTTTGGAAGAGTCTTCATAAAGCCTTGGGGACCAAATTGAACTTCAGTACGGCTTATCATCCCCAGTCAGATGGGCAGTCAGAAAGGACCATTCAGATTCTAGAAGATATGTTGCGCGCCTGTGTAATGGACTTGGGTGGGGCTTGGGATAACCACTTATCTTTGGTGGAGTTTGCTTATAACAATAGTTATCAAGCCAGTATCCAGATGGCCCCATTTGAGGCTTTGTATGGTAGGAGGTGCAGATCTCCTTTATGTTGGGATGATGTGGGGGAAAGAAAATTGCTAGGCCCTGAGCTGATCCAGCAGACAGTTGATAAGGTGCATTTGATCAGGGAGCGTCTTCGTACAGCTCAGAGCAGGCAGAAGAGTTATGCTGACGTCAGAAGAAGAGAGTTAGAATTTCAGGTTGGGGATCATGTTTTCTTAAGGGTATCACCAACCAAGGATGTGATGAGATTCGGGATTAGAGGAAAGCTTAGTCCACGCTATATTGGACCTTTTGAGATCTTGAGCAGAGTTGGGGAGGTTGCATACAGCTTAGCACTGCCTCCGATTTTATCTGGTGTTCACAATGTATTCCATGTATCTATGTTGAGGAAGTATGTTTCAGACCCCAGTCATGTTATAGCTTATGAGCCTATTCAGTTGAGGAAGGATTTATCATATGAGGAACATCCTGTGCGTATCGTGGACCGCAAGGATCAGATTCTGAGGCGGCGTACCATCCCTTATGTCAAAGTTCAGTGGAATAATCACTCTGAGAGGGAGGCTACTTGGGAGCTGGAGGAAGAAATTAAAACGAAGTATCCACAATTATTTGAAGGTAATTTATCTAAGATTCTTGACCTTTGATTAATTTGATTGATCCGTAGTTAAGAGGTCATGTATCAATTTCGAGGCCGAAATTTTTATAAGGAGGGGAGGATGTAGTACCCGGTTCCCGGTTCATGTGAACCAGGTTCAGGACTTGGTCATGTGTTGTCTGACGCTTCGCTCTCAGCGAAGCGCTTCGTTTTCCCGGACCCTTAAACTAAAGCGTTACGCAGGGGATTATTTATGTGATGGAGGGGGACTCCCTCCATCATCCTGGCTTCCGTTTCCTTCAGGTAATTCCCTGGCATCTGGAGAGAGAGAGAGAGAGAGAGAGAGCGTGAGAGACAGAGAGAGCGCGAGAGATAGAGAGATGAAAGAGAGCGGGAGAGTGTGGCCGGCCGAACCTTGGTTCAGGCCCAGCGGCATGCTCGCCGCCTCGCCGGGCCTGAGCTTCGGCCGGCGACCCCGCCGGCACCGGGGGAGGTGTCCGGCGGGGTGGTGGTGGAGAGAGAGAAGAGAGAGGGCCAATCGGCCCCTCTCTTGCGCGGTGGCGGAAGCCGGCGGTTGGTTCGGGCCCGGCGGCGTGCTTGCCGCCTCACCGGGCCTGAGCTCCGGCCTGTCCCTCCACCGGCGCCGGGCGTGCGTCCGGTGGAGGTCCGGCCGGCCAAGGTGGCCGGCCGTGCCGCCGGCACAGTGACGTGCCGCGCAGATGTGAGAGAGAAAAAGAGAGAAATTGAGAGAGAGAGGAGGGGAGCGGCCGGCTCTGGCCCGGCCACCGGCGGCCGGGCCGCCCTCAATTTGGCTGGCGGCGGCCTTGGCCGCCTGCGAGTTACCCGTCCCCTGTTCGGTGAAACAGGGGATCGGGATGGCTTTGCCTGAATTGGGCCGGCTGGGCCGGCCGGTTCAGGGCCAATTGGGCCATGCAGCGAACAGATTGGGGCTGGTTTTTGGGCCCCGTAACGGGTCGGGATTAACAAAAAAATTATATGTTAATTCTAGTTTCTTGGGATATTTTTACTTTCCCAATTGGGTGTGTATAGCGGGAGATATTCGAGCCCAAAGTTGGGCCCGTGAACTAGTCTGGGTAGAATTCTAAGGGTCATTTTAATATTCTTTCCTAATAAATTAATTGTGTAAAATGATCCTGTAGGTGCTCAGACATCTGACTAGCTGATATATACCTGTTGGATTACGTACTAAGGTAAGTAAGCCAGTTATCAGTATTTAATAAATTATTTTATTCATTATATGAATATTTAAATTGTGAATTATATTGTGACATTAAGATTTGTTATGGATTTGTCTAAATTGTAAATAGATGAATGTTATGAATATATTGTTGTTTATGTGTTATGATTGAGAATGATTTCATATGTGGATGTTATGCATGAGAGATGCAGTTATTATGACATTGATGTGATATATTACATGCAATTGTTAAGTAAGTATAATCCACTGTTTATGCAATATAAAGATGTTATTGATATGTTAGTGCATGATGTGAGGTACTGCTATGTGTCACCGCGGTTCTCCTTTATCATGTCATACCACACACACATCTAGAGGATGTGTTCTGATGATTTATGCCACATACACGTCTAGAGGATGTGTTCTGTTTATTTATGCCATTCACACGTCTAGAGGATGTGTTCTGCTTAGTCCGAGATGGCATCACGCATCTAGAGGATGTGTTCTGAGTTACTATGAGGTGGCATCACACATATAGAGTATGTGTTCTGGTGGATTATGATATAGCGTGACCCTGGTATCTGGACCCTTTCAGTAGGGGGATGCTTGTTGGTACACTATTGGGATATTGCAGGGCCGTGGGTCAGCAGCTACCATTGAGGGTATAAACAGTGGGTTTACTTACATTGCATGTTTGAGTATTTGTGGAATGTTTAAGCATGCAAATCATTTATATGCTTATAGATTAATGCTATGAATTGACTGTATAACGTGGCTTACTTATTGAGTGTAAGCTCATAAAAATCTTACAATGTTTTGTCAGAGCCACGAGATTGAAGATGGATGTTGGGGTAATGGAGCTTCTATTAAATAAAACAAGGCCCATTATTTTGTTGTAACCCCAGTATTACTTATGTGTAGGGCTTGATGCCCAAACTTTATTATTGTAGTGTGTAAGGGTTTGTAACCCAAAACTTTTAGTATTTAGTGATGAATTTGACTTGGTTATATACATAATAGTGTTATGTGTGAAAATTTTTGTGACGCCTTACGTGCTCGGCACGCGGCGGGTTGTCACCCTATATTTGGGTCTGGGGCGTGACACTCCATCAGCCACATGATCTTGAGGGCGCTGAAGTAGGTGCAGATCAGCAATCCACAGCTCTCCATGCGCTAACCCTCTCTTAGATGTGAAAGATTACCTTGTTGGAAATTAGGTATCTTATATATGAATCAAATTCATATAACACACAGCAAAAATAATAAGTATGAATTTAATTTTCAAAGCCCAAGATTCTTAGGGAACAAATTCAGTTAACAAAAAATAATATATGATTTAATAATAGATCATACCTATATTCTTTATTAGGGATGAAGTCCGATAAAGCCGATAAACGATTTACCACTAGCCGTCCACGTGTCCGGTCTCTAATGGTGATGAAGATCTATGATGTCTTCTCAGGATTGGATGATAACCTTCTTGCGAAGCGCCTCTTTTCTTTTGAATTGATTTCCCAAATCAAGAAAGATTTCTTGATCAAGATCAAATATTAATCAATTAAGAGAAAGAAAGGGACGTCTTAGAAAGAGAAAAGGGAGGAGTTCGGCGTATCTAAAGGGGTATCTCTTTCCCTTGTACCATAAAAAAAGAGAACCATCCAACATTCAACCATATCAAGTTGATAACAAATTAAACAAATTTAGGATATTTGTTATAACAAATTATCCTAATAAATTTAGGATATTTTCTATCATGATAATGTTAGGATTACCCACCAAACCACATCCCTAAAAATTAGTTGGTTATCCCATGAACCAACGTCGTAACCTTGAATTCGGCTTCATGAGCATGCCCCAAATCATAGGGTTTCCTCCTCCATGATGTGGAGATGGGTCATGTCCATCACATAGGCATGGATC
This sequence comes from Calamus simplicifolius, assembly GCA_900491605.1. Taxonomy (NCBI): domain Eukaryota; kingdom Viridiplantae; phylum Streptophyta; class Magnoliopsida; order Arecales; family Arecaceae; genus Calamus; species Calamus simplicifolius. The sequence continues at coordinate 1,095,090 of UESW01003962.1, forward strand.
CATCCTCTACGTGGCACGATTTCAGCCCTCGGTTTAATTGGGTTTCATAAATCATCATATCATTATATGGACCCAATTAAATACCATTATTAATCTCAATTATCTAAGTCATCCATCACATGGATCAAGCCTAATAATGGATTTCATATGTACATATATATACAAAAGGTCTCTTTCTTGAACATAAATTCTTTTCATGTTCTCTCATTAAGATTGAGTCAAACCCAATCCTAATTAATTGGTCATCTAATTTGAATTAAGTCCAACTTAATTCCCATTTTAACTTCATCCAAATCTCCTTAATGCGTGTGACCCATTAGGTCCCTTGACACGTTGGTACATGTCCCTAATATTGACCCTAAGGATGACCTAGTCAACACTTTGTCCAAGTCAATTCTTTGATTAAATCAACTCTTTGATTAAGTCAAAGAATCCATCATGAGCGGCCTCTAGCAAGCATCATGACCACCCAAGTGTTAAGGGTTTGTTGACGTGGTCATCAACACTTGTTCATGAATGGTTAACGTATGATTTAATCCCTTTGTCACATATCCCATGTCAATCAGTGGTATGAAATATGTCAACCATGTAATTGATCTTTGTTTACTTGATCTCAGAAAAATTGACTCATATGAATTAGAACTTCAAAACCATTTCAAATTCCAACTCAACCTTACAAGGATTTAACAATCAATTTAATCCATCAAGTGGCCGTGGGTATAACCCTTTCTATCAAGGGAGACGAATCCTGTCTTGATCAAACATCACCTTCATGTGCTTCATATCATACCCAATCGATACCATATTTGCCACCCGTGGCTAGAGTGACGTTTGCATATCGTCAAAGCATAATATCCACACATGAGGTGCAATGAAGATCTCAAGTCAAAGGATCACTTGCACCACCATCATCAAAGATCAACCATCGACACTATATAGAATATCCATATGGGATCTCTGTACGGGTCATCCAATGCATCGTTACAATAACGAACATCCACACACCATATCCAAGTATCTTCATACTTCAGCTTGCAAGATCAGCTGCTCACCACAAAGGTGAAGATATGCAATATGTGCTAATCTCAATGGTGTTCGATAGTATCCAATCCTGTCTACGCATCGACTGGGGAAGTTTAAAGAATCGAACCATAATGTACAATTTTGGATCTCATAATTTGTAATCTCTATTATAAATTCTATATACACAGTTCGCACATACTAACAATCTTCCACTTGCACTAGAGCCAATCACCCATGTATCTAATACTAAGTAACTAAGCATGACCATCAGCTTCTGCTATGGCAGGACTTTAGTGAACGGATCGGCAATATTATTGTCCGTCTATGGGACTCGTTTTATTTTATATCATTCCTCCCACTAATTTTCCTAATCACATGATATTTTCTGAGTACATGTTTGGACCTCTGATAAGACCTTGGCTCCTTGGCTTGCGCAATAGCTCCATTGCTATCACAATACAAGAGTATTAGATTAACAATGCTTGGAACCACTCCAAGTTCAGTGATGAACTTTTTGATCCAAACTGTTTCTTTAGCTGCATCTGATGCTGTGATGTACTCAGCATAGTTGTAGAGTCGGTAGTCATCTCCTGCTTGGAACTCTTCCAGCTGACTGCACCACCATTGAGTATGAACATGTAGCCTGATTGTGATTTATAATCATCTCCATCAGACTGAAAACTAGAATCCATGTAACCCCGAACTATAAGGTTGGGTCCTCATAAATCAAGAACATATCCTTAGTTCTTCGCAAGTACTTAAGGATATTCTTGACTGTCATCCAATGTTTCTCGATAGGATTTGCTTGATATCTACTCGTGATACTCAAGGCATAAGAAACATCAGGCCTCGTACATAGCATCGCATACATAATAGATCCAATTGCTGATGCATATGGTATCCTATCCATGTACTCTCTTTCTTCTTGGGTCTTAGGACTCATGTCCTTGGAGAGATGTACACCATGCGACATTGGCAGGAATCCCTTCTTGGATCCTCCATGCTAAACCGCTTTAGCATCTTATCTATGTACGTAGATTGGGTCAATCCAAACAACCTTCTAGATCTATCTCTTAGATCTTTATACCAAGTATATAAGCTGCTTCTCCCAAATCCTTCATAGAGAATTTACCTGACAACCAATCCTTCACTTCTTTAAGGAAGGATACAATGTTTCCTATTAATAATATGTCATCCACATATAATATCAAGAAAATAATATCACTCCCACTAACCTTCTTGTACACACATGGATCATCCTCATTTTTTATGAAATCAAACTCTTTGATTGTCACATCAAATCGGTTGTTCCAACTTCTAGAGGCTTGCTTAAGTCCATAAATAGACCTTTGTAGCTTGCACACTTTCTTAGGATATATGGATTCAAATCCCTCTGGTTGTGTCATATACACATCCTCCTCTAAATTTTCATTTAGGAAGGCAGTCTTGACATCCATCTGCCAGATCTCATAGTCAAAATATGCTGCTATTGCAAGCAAAATCCTTATGGACTTATGCATGGCTACAGGTGAAAAGGTTTCATCAAAGTCAACACATTGTCTTTGCTTGTAACCTTTTGCAACTAGCCTTGTCTTATAGGTAATCATATTACCATCCATGCAGTCTTCTTCTTGAAAACTCATTTGCACCCAATGGGTTTTACCCTTTCAGGTGGATCAACCAAGGTCCATACCTGGTTGTCATACATAGAGTCCATTTCAGATTTCATGGCCTCAAGCTATCTCTTGGAGTTAATGTCAGGCATTGCCTTCTTGTAGTTGGTAGGCTCATCATCCTCTATAAGAAATGCATATCTCTTAGGGATGTGAATTGTCCTACTAGATCTACGTAGCTGGTGTGTACTTGGAGCCACCTGTTGCTTTTCATGCAATGTCTGCCTGAATGTGGGTTGAGTTTCCTGCTCAACTCCCACTGTATTCAGCATATGCTCCATCCATCTAATGAGTCTATATTAATTTATGGTTCTTGAGCTTCACTAAGTTCAATCTTACTTTCACTACCCATTGTGAGAATCTCATTCTCTAGAAATATAGCATGTCTTGAGATAAATACCTTTTTCTCAAGTGGATGGTAGAAGTAATATCCTTTTGTTTGTTTTGGATATCCCACAAAATTGCATTTATCAGATCTAGCTTCAAGCTTGTCTGATTCATTATGCTTCACATAAGCGTAACAGCCCCAAACCCTTAAATGATTAAGGGATGGTTTCTTTCCATACCATATCTCATAGGGAGTGAAGTTGATCGATTTAGATGGAACTCGATTTAAGGTATATTTGGAGCGCATAACCCCAAAACATTTTTGGAATATCTGCAAGGCTTATCATGGAACGTACCATGTCTAACAGTGTACGATTTCTCCTTTCTGATACACCATTATGCTATGGTGTACCAGGAGGAGTCCATTGAGGAAGAATCTCATTCTCCTTTAAATAATCTATGAACTTATGGCTTAAGTATTCACCATCTCGATCTGATCGAAGTATCTTAATACTCTTATCATTTTGTTTTTCTACTTCACATCTAAATTCTTTGAACTTTTCAAAGGCTTCAGATTTGTGCTTCATCAGATATACATAACCGTATCTACTATGGTCATCTATGAACGTGATGAAATAAGAAAAACCTCCTATGGCTTGAATGTTGATGGGTTCACATATATCTGATGTACTAAACTCAAATATTCAGTTGCTCGCTCGCCTTTTCATTAAAAGGTGACTTGGTCATCTTGCTAAGTAAGCATGATTTACATTCCTTAAATGATTCCCAATCGAAGGAGCCCAAGTATCCATTCTTATGTAACTTGGTTAAACGCTTTTCATTTACATGGCCTAGACGACAATGCCATAGAGTCCCTAGTATTATTTGATTTTAAACTTTTTGATTCAATATTGAGAATAGGGGCTTAAAGATTAAGAACATAAATTCCATTGAACAATTCAGCAGAACCAAAGAACATTTCATTTCGAAAAATAGAAATACCTTTATTTTCAATTTCAAATGAATAGACATTCATTACTAAACATGAAACGGATATAATATTCTTTGTTATGTTCGAAACATAGTAACAATTACTAAGTTCAATTTTAAGCCCTGTGGGCAAAGATAAAGAACAAATTCCTACGGCTGATGCAACAACCTTTGCTCCATTTCCCATTCGTAGGATCACTTCATCTTTCCCCAATCTTTTACTATTTATTATCATCTTCATATTAATACAAATATGAGACTCACAATCGGTATCCAATACCCAAGTGGAATAAGAAGTAATAGAAGAAAACATCTCAATTATATACGCACATGATGTAGAAGCATCCCTATGCTTCTTATCTTTTAGGCTGACCCAATAAACCCTGCAGCTATGCTTCTAGTGCCCATCCTTGCCACAAAAGTGACATTTTTTCTTGGCTATATTCCTTAGCCAATCAAGGAAATTGGGTTCGGTTAGCTTGTTGGACTTTAGGTTACCTCTAAGGTTAATGTTCACACTCATGGCGTCTCTTACAACTGTGAAGAACATAGAACGAGTCAATTATTATGAATGCAAATCATTGATTTAATATGGTAATTATAAATTTTTTTAATTAAATTGATTACTCCTACTATTTTATTGAGCTCAATAGCCCTCTCTATTAATCTCGAAAAATTATCAAATAATTTTCTAGTGGGCTAGGATCCTCAAATTGACTTACCTTGACCTTGGCTATGGCACAACAAATCTTTGTAAGCCAAATTAGGTAGATTTGTATAAATCACATCAAATGTGACTCCTAGATCATTTAGGGGACATTGCCTTGTCAATCACATCTGATGTGATCACCCTAAACATTGCCTCTAGATTAGACTGACCCTGACTATGGCCAATTATGCCAGCTAACCTAGTTAAGTCAACCCATTGTTCAACAATCAACTCCTCATAAGTTCACTTGATGTTGGCTATGACACAACAAATCTCATGCCCTAATGATTTTGTATCATGTGAATAATGGAAGACTAATGACTTAATATTCGTGGAGCAATTTAGCGCATCTAGGTCCCATTATGCATGTACAATATTTGTATCATGCTAGGTTACATATCTTATATGTGAATTTTAGATTAATTTTAATTAACCTAAATTTCATAAGATCTAATCTTATGATTGGGACTTCTAATCAAATTAGGATCCTGATCACTATCTAATATAGGAACCCTAATTATGTGACCAAATCAATTGCTACCATCCTGATTAACCTTAATTGATTTAATCAATTAAGAGCTTTCCTTAACAATGGCCATATCAGCTGATCAATGGGGTTCTATTTAGCATACCCTTCGATCCCATTGAATGGGTTTTTCCCAGGCAGCGAACGGAGCAATTAAAAACCATGATCGCACCTTTCTAGACACCACTGTAGTTAAGCCCAATGATTTGAGCAATTATGGAATCATAGGATCAAACAATGATATGGTTAAATCTAATTTTTTCTAAACCTTATCATTATTACACATTATGATAAGATAAGATAGTGATCTTTAGGGATTTATGATAAGTATCAAATATTTATAACAATTTATTTTAAATATTTATCTTATCATTATCTGTTATGATAAATTTGTTTTCATCACATAAAAATCCTAATTGGTCTCTATCATAACATCCCTAACATGATAACATGTCAAAATTTAAAATTTTAATTTTAATCTTGATTATCATGTTATCATAATATAATTTTTTTAAATTTTAATCACGTTATTTATCATGTCAAAATTAAATTTAAACATGATATGTTAAATTTCAGCCTTTATGATTATGTCACACATAAATCATCATTTTTAATTTTTAACATGATCAAATCTAAATAATTAATGTTTATTATTATATAATTATTAAATATTTAATCTTCATCAATATAATTAGTTTAGATTTTAATCATGTTATTTATCATATCAAAATTAAATTCTAAACATGATATCTTAAATTTTAGCCTTTATGATTATGTCACACATAAATCATAATTTTTAATTTTAACATGATTAAATCTAAAAAATTCACGTTTATTATCATATAATAAACTTATTAAATATTTAATCTTCATCATATGGCAATATTTATATTTTACATCGCATGTAAAATTTAGATCTATGTATATAAAAACTAGAACTCAGGTAATCTATCAAATTAACTGAATTTGAAGCCTAAGATGACTCTGATACCATTGTTAGGAAACCCTTTTCCCTAACAAGCTTTGGCTCTAAGCCTCCATTGTCGCACGGTCATGGGCCATGGACTCATGTCACCCGATAATGGTACCTATCAGACCAGCCGACGACCAGATCTGCCGGTCCGTCGACACTAATAGGCGGAGAGCCTGGCTTCGATGACACGGTCACCAGTGAGAGTTCCCATTGATGCTCTGCCTGATCGTATAGGTCAACTGACTCTGATAACACTATTGGAGATTACGTATGTTATATATGAATCAAATTCATATAACACGCAATGAAAGATAAAAATAAATACGAATTTAATTCCCAAAGCCCAAGATCCTCAGGGAACAAATTTAGTTAATAAGAAATAATATATGATTTAATAATATATCATACCTGTGTTCTTTATTGGGGATGAAGCCTGATGAAGCCGGTAAATGATTTACCATTAGCATCCACGTGTCCGGCCTCTAATGGTGATCCACATGAAGATCTTTGGATGATGTCCTCTCAAGATTGGATGATAACCTTCTTGCGAGGGGTACTAGCACCTCTTTTCTTTTCGATTGGTTTCCTAAATCAAGAATGATTTCTTGATCAAGATCAAATCTTGATTAATTAAGAGAGAGAAAGGGACATCCTAGAAAGAGAAAGGATGTTTTAGAGAGAGAAAGTAGGTGTTAGGCATCCAAGAGAGAGAAGGAAGGAGTTCGGCGTATCTATCGAAGGGGGTATCTTTTCCCCTTTTATACATGAAAAGGAGGTTGTAGGTTCCATAAAAAAAAGGATTTTATTTCAACCACCTAATCATTCAACCATATCAAGTTGATAACAAATTATCCTAATAAATTTAGGATATTTTATAACAAATTATCCTAACAAATTTAGGATATTTGCTATCATGATAGTGTTAGGATTACAACCACCAAACCACATCCCTAAAAATTAGGAAATTGGTTATCCCATGAAACCAACGTCGCAACCTTGAATTTGGCTTCATGAGGATGCCCCAAATCATGGGGTTCCCTCCTCCATGACGTGGAGATGGGTCATGTCCATCACATGGGCATGGATCCATCCTCCATGTGGCACGATTTCAGCCCTCGGTTTAATTAGGTTTCCATGAATCAAATCATACCATCATATGGACCCAATTAAATACCACATTATTAATCTCAATTAATCTAAGCCATCCATCTTATGGATCAACCCTAATTAATGGATTTCATATGTACATCATATGTACAAAAGGTCTCTTTCTTGAACACAAAATTCTTTTCATGTTCTCTCATTAAGATTGAGTCAAACCCAATCCTAATTAATTGGTCATCTAATTTGAATTAAGTCCAACTTAATTCCCATTTTAACTTCATCCAAAATCTCCTTAATGCGTGTGACCCATTAGGTCCCTTGACACGTTGGTAATAATCATGTCCCTAATATTGACCCTAAGGATGACTTGGTTAACACTTTGTCCAAGTCAATTCTTTGATTAAATTAACTCTTTGATTAAGTCAAAGAATCCATGATTATAGACCATGAGCAGCCTCTAGCAAAGCATCATGACCACCCAAATGTTAAGGGTTTGTTGATGTGGTCATCAACACTTGTCCATGAACGGTTACCGTACGATTCAATCCCTTCGTCACATATCCCATGTCAATCAGTGGTATGAAATGTGTTAACCATGTAATTGATCTTTGTTTACTTGATCTCAGAAAAATTGACTCATATGAATTAGAACTTCGAAACCATTTCAAATTCCAACTCAACCTTTCAAGGATTTAACAATCAATTTAATCCATCTAGTGGCCGTGGGATATAACCCTTTCTATCAAGGGAGATGAATCCTGTCTTGATCAAACACCACCTTCATGTGCTTCATATCATACCCAATCGATACCATATTTTCCATCCATGGATAGAGTGACGTTTGCATGTCGTCAAAGCATGATATTCCACACATGAGATGCAATGAAGACCTCAAGTCAAAGGATCACTCGCACCACCGTCATCAAAGATTAACCATCGACACTATATAAAATATCCATATGGGATCTCTATATGGGTCATCCAATGCATCGTTACAATAACGAACATCCACACATCATAACCAAGTATCTTCATACTTCAGCTTGTAAGATCAGCTGCTTACCACAACGGTGAAGATATGCAATGTGTGCTAGTCTCAACGGCATTCGACAGTGTCCAATCCTGTCTACGCATCGACTAGGGAAGTTTAAGAATCGAACCATAATGTGCAATTTGGATTTCATAATTTGTAATCTCTATTACAAATTCCATATGTACAGTTCACATTCTTTTGGACTTTATCTCACAGGTTAAATATATCTAATATATATATATATATATATATATATATAATTACACCCGGATAGATAAAGAAACCAATAAATTTGATTTGCATTCATAAAGAAATGTGTACAAACTAACATCTAATCTGATTGGATATAGGGCACACACTAACATACCTGTGGTTGGATCAGCCTAGTGTAGAGACAGCAAACGAAACCCTAATCCTGCATGGTGATGGAGTCTCTACAAACAGAACCCTAATCTATGATGGTGGAATCTTTGCAACCCTGATCCCACATGGTGATAGAGTCTCCGCAAATAAAATCCTAATCCAGTGTCGAACGAAATGAATCCCACGAGAGAACAAAACCGTGGTTGGGAGAACGAAATATGAGTTTGGGTATTGAGGGTTTTTTTAGGAAAAGGAAAAAAGTGAATTAAGAGAGGAAACATAGATAAATTTTTAGTTTTATATTAGACTATGTCTTAATTAAAATGTAGTCTTTTTATATAAATTTTTAGTTTTATATTAGACTATGTCTTAATTAAAATGTAGTCTTTTTATATTATAAGATAATATAGGACTATGTTTTTAATTATAGATGTAGCCTTTAATTTGTGAAAAATTATGAAAACATAGTATAAAATATTATACTACATTTTTTTACTAAAAACATAGTCTTTTTTCTAAAACCTAATGTAGTCTATTTAACCTTTTGCAGTAGTGAGCATCACTTACTTAGGCAAAGGTATTAGTTGCTCGATGAAAAACTAATGTTTAGACTCTCTCTTTTTTTTTTCTTATTTTTTTTATAAGTTTACACAGCCCATTTTTTAACTTGAACAACAACGCTTATTTGGCCAAAGGTGTCCGATTACGCGGTAAGAAACTAGACCCTCTTTTTTTTTTTTTTTTTCTCACCTATGTGCAGTATTTGAGGCCCCGCTTCAAGTTAGCCTTTTCCTGAGGTGATCATGCACAACCCTCTTGGCAACCTATAACGCTTCCGGAATGTATGTAGTTGGGCCAAACGCACCAAGGTACTATCTGTGGCCTTTCTTATTGGTTCGCCCTTGATATCTTCACCAAATGCCCATTAGGTCAAATAGCCCGAAGTACTATCTCTGGCCTCTCCTTTTGGACTATCCCTAGATGAGCACAATAGAAACTAAGAGATGCACTTTTTTTGTTTTTTAGAATCTAAATCAAGGAATAAGGAACAATAAAACAATTGAAGACAATTCTAAGCTTGTCTTGGAACCTAAACTCTAGTACCAACTAATATGAACCTCGCCACCAACATGACGAAACCTAACACCAAATCTGAAACTAAACTCCAAGATCTTTAAGACGCAAGTTTGCTGAGCCTTAACCAGTTACCTAATAAGATAAGAGCCAAGAACTCCATAATGAAAGATGCCACATCAAGAGTCTTAAGAACCACTTAAGAAACCAAGTGATAAGTCTGGTTGCCTAAACACCACAAGAATAAACTTGATAAGTTCAAGAGTCCTTTCAAGAATGAAAGAAGAATATAAATAAATAATTTGATATTATTCTTGACTCCTCCCAAGGTATAATCCTTGGTCCTTTATATATGGTTTACAAATTCTCTAGAATATTCTCCTATAACATATCTAAAGAAAGTTTTTCCAAAATTAAAGGATTGATATATTAAATTCTCAAAATTAAGGGATTGACACATAGAAGATTCTTGACATATTAAATTTTTAAAATTAAGGGATTGGCATTTAGAAGATTGACTTTCAGATCTCTTTCAAATAAATATCCCTCAAATTTAGTGATTGATATCTTGATCCTTCTAAGGCTGAAAATATGTAAGTCCTTAATTAGAAACCTCTAGAACCTTAATCATAGTGACTAGGTTTTTTTCAAATTGATTTGGACTTGAACTAACTTCCCATGTTTTTGCCATTTCACCAACTTATTGAATTAGCCCATTTAACACTTTTTTAAAATGCTTGGCTCTAAGTTTTATGACCGGTTCACTTGGCAAGCTTAATAGATTGTGTGCCTGCTGCCTTTGAGTCCCTCCAAGCCTGTGTGTGAATTCCCATTCTGGTGGCTATGTAACTTTGTTTGCATCATTTTTCTCTATCATTATCATGGATTGTTAAAAGATCATTCTTTTTAACTGAAATATCTACAGGTCTTCGTTATATGTCCAAACCAGCGTAATCGATTCTCTTATTTTATCTTCAATTGTGGCTACTCCTATCATTTCTTATATATATTATTTTTAATTCTATCTTTTAAAATTTTACTACATATCTATCTTAACATGTGTACTTCTATTACACTAATTTATTCACATGTTATTTTAGTATTGTCCAACATTCTGCTCCATATAGCATAGCTGGTTAATAGCTATTTTATAAATTTTTTTATTTTAATTATTGCATCGATCATACAATACTTTCGAAGCACTTCTTCACTTAATCTGTCCTACTTTAACTCCACTTATTCTATCATGCTTTAACTCTATGATTCACATCTTCACCTATTTTACCTTCTTATTGGATAATTAATCTTAAATACCTAAATTTTTTACTCCTTAGTATCTCTTGACTTTTATTTTTTATTGTCTCTTCATTTGTATTTCTACTTTCACTAAAATTATATTTCATGTATTCAGTTTTAGTTCTACTAATCTTGAAACCCTTAGATTCTAAAGCATTTTTCCAAATCTCTAACTTGAAATTTATTCCAAATTTAGTTTCATTAATCAACACTACATTATCTGCAAATAACATACACTATGGGATATCATCTTGAATATGTTTCAGCTCTTATTCGATTTTCTTTTACTCTCTCCCATAATTTTATTATATGACTCATCAACTTAATTCCTTTATAATTTGCACAGTTTTGAATATCTCATTTATTTTTGTATATGGATATTAATATGCTTTTTTTTAATCATCCGACATTCTTTTAGTTACTACAATCATGTTAAATAAATTGATTAACCATATGACTCCAAATTCTTTTAAGTCTTTCCAAACCTCAATAGCGATCGCATCTGGCCTTGATATCTTTATATTTTTTATTTTACTTATAGACTTTTTAACTTCAAGCATGCTAAATCTATGAAAAACTTATTTTTATTTATTACTATTAGGTTATCACATCCTTCTATCATTAAATTTATTAAATTATTTTTATTTAATAATTTTTTAAAATAACTATTCCATCGTTCTTTTATCTCTTCTTCTTTATTAAGACTCTTTCATTTTCATCTTTTATACATTTAATATAGTCAAGATCTTTTTTTTTTATTTTTTTCTCTCTTAGTTTTGCTAGTTTATATATAATTTTTTACCTTCTTTTGTATCTAGTATACTATATAAATTATTATAAGCTTTAAGTTTTAAGAAGCTAGAGATAATTTTTGTTCTTTTCTTGATTTCTTAAAGGCCGGTTCTTAGCTTCTTAGCAGGAGTCTTCATTTGCAAGGGATTTCTTAGAGTAATGGTTGAATTCAAATTTTCTTTCCAAATAAATATCATCCATTGATTTGATAAGCCAAAAATCAGCACCAATAAATATTATAAGATATAACATATATATATTATATTATTACAATAATTAATATTATAATTATAAATATAACATAAACAATATAATTAATGTTAATATAATAAATAAAATAATGATATATAATAATTATATATTAATACAATATGATTAATATGGCAATAGTTATAATACAAATATAATTATTAATTTAATATTAATAATATATTATAACAATTAAAAAAAGATATAATGATAATATATTAATTGTTTAGGTTCCAAAAAAGTCCTAAAACTAAAAAGTAAAAATTGTGTAATCAAACTTTTTATTCATGATAAATTTCATATTTTTATTTTAAAACTAAAAAAAAAAAATAAAAATGATAGAAATTAGATTCTTTATTTTTATGAAAAATAGTGAAAATATTTTTAGATTACTTTTAGTTTTCGCTCAAGTTGCATTTATAGAAAGCTGTTTTTATTTTTTTAACAAACATATTTTTATAAGTACTTTATGTTTTTTTATAAAATTAAAATTAAAAATAAAAAAAAAAAAAAAAATTATTTTTAGAAATCAGATGTACTTTAAATTTTACTTATAAGATTTCAATCCGTCCAACGTACACAAACAATATTATGTGGATGTGAAAATCAAAGAAATGAAAAATCCTAAATGCACCTACCCAACCACAAAATTATTATTTTTTGATACAACTGCAAAATTATTACTCCAGCCTTTCCTTATATTTTGCAATAAAAATATAATATTATACATCCCTTAACGGGCAGTAAACAGGTCGAAAGGTAGGGATGTAACTCAGGCTCATGAAACTCGGGTTTCCTTCAACTCTAATCCTAATCCTATTTATAAAATGTCAACCCTAACCCTAACCATAACCCTATTTGTAAAACCTCAACCCTAACCCTATTTTTAAAAATCGGGTTCGGGTTGAGTTCGGGTTAGAATTCGGGTTGATGAGAAAAAAAAAAGTCTTTTTCAAAGTAAATAAACATCGAATTATGGATCCCAAAGATGAAAAAATAAAATCGCTTGCCGAACACATAAGCTGGACTCGGGGCTTTAACATTGTATTAAAAAAAAGTCTTACTTAAAACAAAGAAGAGGAGGATGTGCCGTAAATAAAGAAGAGGAGGAGGCAGAAAGTGAAACGAAATGTGTAGGTGGTCCACCTTTATGTTTGTCCTTCTTCTCGCCTGTGATCAATGGCCTTGCCCTTCTTGCCCTCAAGTTGGTCATCTCGTTCGATCCAATTGGTATCTTCAACGCCCTCAAAAATTTGGTGCCAATAAGCTATCCCCATTCAAATAACCCTCAGGTTCGGATTATCTCGGGTTTGGATTATGATCAACCATAATTCGGATCAATTATAAATCAGATCAGGTTAAATTTGAATCTTTCGGATTTGATTGAGCAAATACAAATTTAAACACTTTTGTAAATCGGGTTTGATGGATCGGATTATCTGAATCCAGCCTAAATTATACCCCTATCGAAGGGCCATATTGACATCCAACAACTTTTGAAAAGTTAAATCATAGCCGTTTAAACTCGATCCAAGTCGCACCCCTATCGAAGGGCCAGGTTGACACCGGACAGCCCACGGAAGGTGGAATCGCAGCAGCCCTCATAATTCGCGCGTGTCAAACCGTGCCCACGCTGCGACTCGGTGGAAAGCAAAGTGGTGCCGCAAATCCCCCCATAGCCGTCCCTCAAGCCTCAACTCGATCGCATTCCTCCGCCCTCCTTCCTCCTCGTCTCCCTCCGCTTCCGGCTGTCAAATCGTCGGCGAAGGACCGCCCTCGTCTATTTGGCTTCCCGTTCTCGACCCACCGGTCAGGCTCTTGTATAATTCCTCATCCTCCCTACCTCTCCTCTCTTTTCTTTAAGACCTAAACCTGATCTCCCATCCCTCCTCTCCTTCAAACCCTAACTCCAGGCCTAGATGATCTCCCATCGATTCCTCTAACCTCTTAACCTCTTTTCCCTAATCTGCCGGACTTCGTTTTCCTTTCTTCATGTGGACTGGTGACGCTGGATCTAGAGTTTATTCTGAACTTGCTTTAATCCTGCTACGGTTATTATCTGTGATGAATATTTGCTCCCAAATCCATGTTTTCCTCTTATTATTTTGCAATTTTTTTTTAAAATGTGGATTTTCTCTCGTTCACTTGGATTTTTTGTTGTGATAAACTGAATGTTGTTTGATTTTATTTTATCATCATCATCATTGATAAGGTGGTGGGTCTCTCATTAGGCATCCTTTCGGTTTGTAGTGTTGACTGTTAGCATCATGGTGAAGCTTACACATTGTAGGGTTGTTTGTTCTGGAGTGTTTCCCTCCGTCAATAGCTAGACTGCCATTCGAAGTGTTGCAAAGAGCTGGCCGATAGGGTTTATCTGCATAGAAGTTGGCACACTAGAGCTGAAAGGATTTTGTTGCTAAATTATGAACAAATAGGATGGAATTTTATATTCCTGTCCTGACTTGCTGAAATCTAGTCCTTGTATATAGATGTGGTCATTTGATAGTCAGAAATATGGACCTAATTCCATAAAGAGTAGTTCATTTTTAACTTTGAGCGAAAGTTGTTTATGAAATTATTTTGGAGCAGCTTGTTAGTAAAATATATAGGGATAAGCATGATATTATACATGTGTTTAGTTAACTTAAAATGAAAATGAGACTGTTTCAGTGCAAATTCTCGGAGTATATTTTTGGATGCTTGAATGATGAATGCTATAGGCAAGTTGACCTCAAATTTGGCTTGCCTTTGACATGGGTTCTCCTTTTTACTGATGAAACACAAGAAGATTATTTTCATCGGAATAGATAATTTTAGGACCTGTTTGGATTGGCTGCTGGGATGCTTTTAAGTGGCTGCTTCTCAACTATATATGATAGCTATTGGTCAATTGCTGGGGCCAATAGCTATCCCAAACAGGCCCTTAATAATATGCTGCCGTGTCTTGACCTGTCAACAATTCTTGCTAGTTCTGATGTGTACAGGTTGCATTGAGGTCACTTCATCCCAACCCTTAGGGTTTTTGGACGCAAAGAAAAAAGGGATGATGACATTCATCTAAGAATCCAAAAGTGAATCCTGGAATAACTGGCCATATGTGCTCGACAATAAAAGTACCTTTTTGACTGGGACATTTGCCTGGTGGAAAATATGGAAAAAAAATGAAAATGAAAATGGCATTGCTAGTGAATGATATACCATATGTGGAGTAGTAAAAAATATGTTCAGATTCTTATGGGAGGCTAATTCAAATCATATATTTGACTTTTGCCTTGGAGAATACTGATGCTATGGAACATCTCAATGCTAATGGCAATTGCTGTTGAATTTGATACATACACAATCTTTTCTTTCTTCTAAATCAGTACTAAATGAAGTTGGTTCTCGCTTGACATGCCTTTATTGCCTTTTTGACTTCTATTTTATCTTGAAGATACTATCTAGCGTAGCTATTGTTATTATTATTATTTTTATTATTTTTTCTCATTAGACTTTCTTGTTTCTTCCTGTTGCAGGAAACTCATTGATGGGTTATGAACTTAAAATGGAAGACTTGGGATGGGGGCCAGAAAGTACTAATTCTTTGTGCATGTTTTGATTGAGGGTTTCAAAGGTGTCTTTGTGACACAGATCACATTGCCAAGTATGAATATTGTCAAGGGCGTTGCTGATCTTATTAGGAGATCATCTGGTGGCCAAACTGGGGATGGTGGCTCATGGGTTCATGCAGACAAGTTCTCTGCCCCGTCTCCAAGGTTCCATTTTGGGTATGCTATTTCATCATCACTTCCATGACGTTGCTTATCTTTATAGGATGGAGATTGTTCTGTTATTTTGCCCTTGGTTGTTAAACTAGGGTGAATGTGTTGAGAATGATACTGCATTGGCTTTAAGTGTTATAGACTAATAAAATGATCTTCATGCTGCTATTCTGCTTCTCTCTTTCTTCTCACCTTTTTCCCCTCCTTGGTTGAAAGCTTCATTTTCTAATAAGCAGAAGGAAAGGCACATAACATAAAACCATTTTTAAGAGGCAGTGAAGACAACATTCAAGAGACCTGGTACTTTCAAGTCTTGAGGTGATTCTACTTTACGGCATTGAGCTGATACACACAAAGACCTATAGATGCAATGTGGATGACCATGAACTCAAAAATATTTATCGCCTTTTTTTTTCCAGTGACAAATGGTTCTAAAATGATAACTTTCTTTACATGCGCTTGCTTTAAATTTGTATTTTTGGAAAATAAGGTTCTTCTTGGGTAAATATCTTTGACAATCAACAAACTAGAGGATGATTGGGATAAGAAGTACACCAATATATTCTGGACCTAACTTGCAATTCAAAGCAAGTTATGGTGATCATTGGTGAAGAAGTGTCCAAAATCTTGGTTTAATATAGATCATTGGAAAATTGAATTAAAAGATGGAATGAGAAATGAGTCAAACTCCGCCAAGGCCGGTAGCTTGGGTAAAGGAGGGTTGCATTAGGTAGCTGATAGCTAGCGTAAAACTCTGTCAGATCTCTTAAAACATGAATCTGCTGAAACATAAATTTTTTCGTAGATTTAGTATGCTTGAAGTTAAAAAGGCTTTGAGTAAAATGAAAAATGCAAAGGCATTAGGATCAGATGCGATCCCTATTGAGGTTCGGAAACGCTTAGGAGAAATTGGAGTCATGTGTTTAACCAATTTATTTAACATGATTATAGCAACTAAAAGAATGTCAGATGATTGAAGAAAAAGTATATTAATACCCATATACACAAATAAAAGAGATATTTAAAACTGTTCAAATTATAGAGGGATTAAGCTGATGAGTCATACAATGAAATTATGGGAGAGAGTAATAGAAAATCGAATAAGAGCTAAAACTTTGGTGTCAAATAATCAATTTGAATTTATGCCTAAAAGATCAACCATAGAGGCTATTTATTTATTAAGAAGATTGATGAAATGTATAGGGAAAAGAAAAAAAAAGACCTTTATATGGTCTTTATTGATTTAGAGAAAGCATATGGTAGAGTTCTTAGAGAAATAATATGGTGGGCTTTAAAGAAAAATGGAGTTATCAAAAGATACATAGAATTGATAAAAGATATGTATGATAGAGCAATAACTATTGTTAAAACAACAATAGGAGAAACTAGTAAGTTTTCAATTACTGTAGGTTTACATCAAGGATCTGCCTTAAGTCCGTATCTTTTGTATTAGTTATGAATGAATTAACCAAACATATTTAAAATGATATTCCATGGTGTATGTTATTTGCAGATATAGTGTTGATTGATGAAACTAAATTTGGAGTAAATGCTAAGCTAGAGATTTGGAGAGAGGCTTTAGAATATAAAGGTTTTAATATTAGTAGAACTAAAATTGAATACATGAAATATAATTTTAGTAGGAATAGAAATACAAATGAAGAAATAGTGAAGATTGCAAGGCAAGAGATATCGAAGAGTGAAAAATTTAGGTATTTGGGATCAATTATCCAGCAAGAAGGTGAAATAGGTGAAGATGTGAATCATAGAGTTAAAGCAGGATGGAGTAAGTGGAGGAGTGTTTGGAAGTATTGTATGATCGACACATCCTATTAAAATTGAAAGAAAAATTCTATAAAACCACTATTAGGCCAGCTATACTATATGTAATAGAGTGTTGGGCAATATTGAAACAATATGTGAATAAATTAAGTGTGACAGAAATGCATATGTTAAGATGGATATGTGGTAACACTTTAAAAGATAGAATTAGAAATAAACATATAAGAGAAATGATAGGAGTAGCACCAATTGAAGATAAAATGAGAGAAAATCGATTACGATGGTTTGGATATGTACAACGTAGACCGTTAGATGCTTCAGCTAGAAAGAGTGATCTTTTAACAATCCATGGTAAGGATAGAGGTAGACCTAAATTAACATGGATAGAAATAATTAAAAAAGATATAATTATTTGTAATTTGAATGTCGATTTGGTCCTGAATAGAGCAGAGTGGAGGAAACAGATTCATGTAGCCGACCCCATGTAGTTGGGAAAGGCTTAAATGAGTTGAGTTGAATTGTAGAATGAGAAATGAGTCAATATCAGTTAGCTAGCATGGTCACGTGACTCTTACCAATCATTGTGAAACATCAATGTCTAATTTTCTTCTAAATTAGGTGGTTCAAAGATAAGGTGCTTGTGATGTCATTCACATCATAGTCACACATTTGTTTGGAAAACCTTGGTTTGACTGAAGTGCATAACAATGTCTTAGAAATCAAGGCACAAAGTTTGTATTTTTGCTGAGTATAGATCATGACCATGGACTTGAAGACTTGAATCCTCTTATTTCTAACATGTCAAAGCTGCCCATGATTTCCTAGTGTGAAGTACTTTAGAAAGAAGTTTGAGAGAAAAAGGCAGACTATGCTTTAAGGAGGTGACTGTGCAACCCATAAGACTGATGACATGTGCTGCTGCTTCTGCTACTGCACCATAGCAAGATACCTTGTCCCTTGAACATGGGAATGAACACCTACTTCCTAAGAGTCCTTTTGAGTTTTCCTGGAAAAATCTGAATAAACCTGATTAGGTTTCCACCTTTTGCTTTTTAGATAAACTTAGAGACCAACAAGGATATTTCTAAGGAAACATAGGCTTCATTTAACTCTTACATGCGACAAGATTCCCTTGTCCTAACAAAATAGTTTTCCTAGCCAAATCTGGAAACTGAAGTGTCCAAATAGAAAGGGTGGGAAAGCTGCTCTGTCTCTTTTCTCCTTTTGTTGTTCTGCCTGCCTTTTCTTCCTCTTTCTTCTTCTATTAATTACGTCTGTTGCCATGTCTTGATCATTAATTGTGTTATGGCAAGTCAACAATGGATTAGTTCTGTGCTAGTTGGAACCTAGTCTTCAACAATTTTTTTTTTCATCGTAATTTGGCCTTCTGTGATAGGAGAAAAGGGCATCTACATGGACTCTCTGATTTTTCTGTAAATATTTTATGATGAACCATGAATCCAGTGACACTTCTTTCTTCAAGCAGTTCATGTTACCTTCTCCATCTTTGCCTTGACGTCAAATTTTTGAGGAACTATGAACATTTTCATGATACCATCTTGATTCATGACCAAAATTTGCTACTTTTTTTTTTTAATATGAAGCCATGGAGCACTAGTGCTTCCTCTCTAAACATTACCAATGTATTTTCTTGAATTGTTCCTCCTTTAATTCCTACTCAATGTTGTCACATTACTAATTCTAGCAAACCATCAATCGAAATGTTTTGGCTTCACATGGTAACAAAAAAGGTCCTTGAAACAGTTCATCACTTAAAAAAAGCTTTCATAAACTGTTGTCTTTTTTCCATTTACTGTCTTGGTCTTCTTAACTTTTGAAAAGTATATTATGAGGTAAGTTAACTTGTTTGTGCTTGTCATTAGTCATTAGAAATTTCTAAATTGTATGCACTTCCCATCACATGGTTATTATTCACTTATGTACTCATTATAAAATTTAAATATGATTATTATAATTGCCAATAAATTTAAATATGATAATGCACTTATGTACTCATTATAAAATTGATATACAAACATATGGTACTAAAAGAAGTTCCTTTTCCTCATATAAATAATTTATGTTCCATGAAACTTGTACATGCAAACTGTCTTGTTTAACCATGCTTACTCCGGAAGTTTGCTATGTGAACATGATTGTGAAATAATTCATCATATTTTGCCCTTTTCTTTTTCTCCCTAGGGATATTGGTGAGGAGGCAGTCTTGAGTACACTTTGGCAGAGATATGAGAATGCCATTGATAAGGTATTGGTTGTATTTGTTCATATTGCTTGACTTTATACTTTGCTGGCAAGCAAGTTGTTTTCGAATTATTCCTACTGATGATGGGTTTTGCAAGTGAGTTACAAAGAATATCATTCTAGCTTATTAAAGACTTGATCACTTTGTCATTAAATATTTTTAAATAATGACAGTCTCAACTAGTTTTCCTCTTCTTCTTTGGATTTTAGATGGTTATCTCTATATTTTTTGGGGCCATATCTAGTTTGTCATCTTTTAGTTTAAGCTCTATAATAGCCAAGCTAGGCAAAAAGTGTACTGAGCTCTTTGGAATCAAATATTACATTACCTCAAATATTCACACAACTTGCAAAGTTCAACATGAATCTTGAAAAATGCTTCTTGGAAATAAAAGAAATGGCCAGAAGTTTCGCAGACATGCATACATACATTCATAACATGCATGCATTTATACATGCATCATGCATACGTACACACATGCATGGATGATTGACCCTGTTTTCAAACTAGTTCAAATTGAAATTGAGTTAGGTCGCAGGTCCTGAACTATCAAGTTCGGTCTTATTTTATTATTCAACATATACATTATTCTGGAATCACCTCAAAATAAGCGCAATAATGTTTATGATAAGAGAAAAATGATTGCCCTCAAAGTAAACATGGGTCACAACTTCATCCTATTTGGAAAGTTGTTAGAGTGATATAATTGCTCTAAAGAATGGCCAGACATGACTCCATCCATTTTAGCATGTCTTGGATCACAATAAACTTCCATTGGAATTGAAGTTAGAATGACCTAATGCTCAAGGTGGAGGAAAAAATTAGTTTGCTCTAGGTTATTTTTAGGGCCGGTTTTGGAGTCCATTTTAAGATTGAGGTGCAAAGGTCTCACCGTCTTAGTTCGGGTATTCCATATGATGTCTTGTGGGAATCTGAAGAATGATTTTGAGTGTCCAAATGAGATTGATTACTTATGAAGAGCCTTAGGTCACTCATGAAACACTTCAATAGAAAAAGCTATAAAAGCATCCTTATGACAGGCCACTGAAAGGCATTCTACATCAATTTCATTCGTTAAGAAAGAATGTAGTTCCTAAGCCAAGTTAGGCACATTTTCCCTGTCAAGTGGCGATAGACTTGTAGATCTCATAAAAACCCAAGTGAAAATTTTGATTGTTATAATTGTTAACAAGTTTTTAAACCTTGTGGGATGGGGCTGTTGTACGGGACTTGCTGCTATACAACCTTGTCTCAGGATTGAGGGATCCCTAAGACGTGCCAATTGGGATGTTGGGACGATGGCAGGATAGGTGTCATGTCTTGGTATTCGATGGAATGTCCCGTTGGGATTTGCAACCATGATTATTATAATTGCCAAATTCACCTTCTCTGCTCAATGTTTTTGTAACATAATAATAATTTGATTTCTTGACTGAAACTTTTAGTTATCCCAACTTAGCTCAATCTATGCCCCTACCAACTATTCCCAAGTGGACTTGCATTAACTAACTATGATCATCCAGCAACCAGTACACTCCTCATCTTCTTTTTCTTTTAACATCTTGTAACCAACAAAGTACTGCTCATCTTCTTTTACTTGAATAGTTGTCTTATAGTAATCCGATTCATCAAAATTGTTTTTTCAGATTATTCCTCATCTAGATTAGTAAGAATTTACAACTGGTTTGAAACAATTGAATGCAAATAATGAATGACTTATCCTGCTATTGTATCTTTTTCCAAGTTGCATTGATCTTGGCTGTAGACCAAACCACTGAAGTTACTTTGCTAGCAAGGACGTGGGATGCTTTGTAATTTGACATCTATTATACTTCTATTGTATTGACTATTTTTGTATTTGCGGTAAGAATTTATAAATCCATGATTATTTCAGAAAATGATTTTTGAGATTTAGTTTCACTTCTTGATTAATTTGTTTTAAGGCTAGCAATTAAATTCGTCTGTGACAGTGGCAAACATGTATGCTCCTATGTTCATTTTGTGCTGTTTGTTGTGCTTGATACTTTCATGTCAGTTTAATGCTTTGGAACTAGTAGTCTGACCATTTCAGTGAATCTTCTAACTCAAGGGAAACCTAAATACAATGGTAATTTATAATACTTTTAATTCTTTTTCAATTAATGGAACTCTATATTAATTCATAATAATGAATACTCTTAGTTTAGTTCCATGTTGTTTCTTGTTTCCATGAATTCATATTCTTTTCTTCATTATTTATTTATTTCTATAGACAGAAAAGAGGAAGTTGCTGCAAGTTTTTCTCTTGCACTTTATACAAACATACAAAATTGGGAACCTGTCGGTGGTGGCCAGTTACCAGCTGATCAAGCATCAGGATCTGAGGATATAATTCTGGGATGCTCTGTGGGGCATCCTTCTGAGGTTACTCTTATTCTAATCCAAGAAATTGCTCGGATAACTTCTCTTGTGACGGAGTGTAAGTGAATCATTTTATCTTCTAAAATTTCCATTAGAAAACTAAGACCTCTTTGGTATCACTTTTATTTTCTGTTTTTTATTTTTAAAAATAGAAATACAAAATGTTTGGTTCCACTTTATTTTTTATTTTTAAAAGTATCTTTTATTGCTTATGAAAAAAATGGAAGTAAATTTTTTTCTTCCATTTTGTAAAAAAGTTACTTTGTTAGAAAGCCAAGACAACTTTTTAAAAGAGTAATAATATATGTATTATTAATATATAATAATATATACATATATTATAATTATATAATATTACATAAAATATATTATAAATAATTTATCAATATTAAGTATATATTATATTATTAATATAATATAATTATATATTATTTAATTACATTAATAATTATATTATTATTTATTACAATAATAAATATTTATATATTAGTTTTCAGAATAATATTAATAATATATATTGTATTAATATATAGTTACTATATTATTATTATTTATATTTTATTATATAATAGATTAAAAATATATAATATTACATTAATAACATTTTATGGTTACATATAATATATTATAAGAGGTAAATTTGTTTACATTCGAATATAGCCAAGTCCAAGATTTGGTCACCTTTTTCACTCATGGATCCATATGGATTTTGGAGTTACTTCACCTTTTTCACTTTTTTTATCTTTAGAATTCGTGAACTGTGCGAGTTCAAGGATGGGTGAGGTGATTGGATTTAGGCTTAGTTATATTTGGATATAATCAAGTTTACCTCTTATTATAATATATATAATATATAAATATTTATATTATTAGGTATAATAAATATATATGTTATAATAATGTACTTCATATATACTATAATAATAGTTATTACTATAATGTAGTACTATAATATAACTATATGACATTATATATATGATGTGTAATATTTAATTTATATTTATAATATTATGATTAATATTAATTTTTATGTAATACATAATTTTATAATATATTTAATAATATATATTATATAAAAATTATTATATAATATGATAATAGTTTATTATCATACTCAACTCAACTCATCTAAGCCTTTTCCCAACTATATGGGGTTGGCAATAGTTTATTATCATATATATAATATAATATTATGTTATATAAAATATATATTATTAAAAATTAATATACACTATTATGACATTGTTAATATAATACTATTACTATATTAACATATAATATTATTAATGTATTATTATTTATTTTATGATATATAATAGATATATATATATTACTATAATGTTGTATAATATAATAATATTGTATTATACATAATATACAAAATATATAATAATAATATATTTTTAAATTATGAATCTTATTATAATATGTAATTTATATAGAATATATTACGATAATCTGTTGTATAATATATTATAGATACTAAAATAATTTATTATGATAATCAAATAATATAATATTATAATAATATATTATATATGTTATAATAATATTCTATTATGATATGAAATATAACATTATATTTGTTGGATGCATTGGGTTATAGTTGGCTGAAATGGAATTGTAAAAATAATAGTAGCTACCAAACATTTCTGTTGTCAGAATTATGAAAAATAAAAAGTAACAATGACTATCAAACATATTTATATTGTTAGAAATGTGAAAAGAAAATGAAAGCAGAATTTATGTTTCTAACTTTTTTAAAAAGGAACTTAATAGTGATGCCAACATATATGGTGACATTTATCCATGCTTTGACCTCAGTTAATTCAATAATCAAGAATTTTTGTCTTTTACAACTTTATCCTAGTTGAACTATAATAATTTTGCAACTTTTCAATGGCTCTTTTAATGTTTCACATTGCTTATTGCCTCTTTAACTATTTGGATATGTGCTTCACATCATGCTATAATCCATGTTTCAAATAAGTTGATGATCTTGTAATTGTAATATGCTTGTATTTGAGTGATACACTTAAGAAATAATTGCATAAGCTCAGAAAAATGATCATATAATCATTTACTGTATATCCTTTAGTTTTTAATTATGATATTGATTTTCTTCAAAATTTTGTTGTTTACTTGTATCAGTTGATCATGAACTTACTATGTATTAGCTAACTATTTTTCAATTTATTTTAAATCAGTGAACAACAGTGTTGCACATGCTAATGCTGACCTTTCAGAGCCATCAATGAGCTTATCTTTCAGCACGGAAGCTTTATATGTTTGAACTGCCTAACAATTATAACTCGTTCAATACACAATTGCAAAGTATTTAGCTATTATGGAGGGGTGCAGAAGATCACTGCTCTTTTGAAAGGTAATTATTTAAGCAATTTAATTTTTTCATGCTCATGATTTCCATCTCATCATTTCTTTTTATGATGTCAAATTTATGTTATATTAAGTTCTAAGCTTCTGCAGCATATAATTGAACAAATGGTGTAATAGCAGTGGTTCAAGTCTCAACTGGATGGGAAGCCAAGATGGCTGAAATGTCTCGCCCAGATTTCAAGACCAATCTTGACTATTCCGTTCCATCTCATCTCGGGCATAATATGTTATAGTGTTAATTTTAAATAGAATAATATATTTCGGCCACAATACATTATACTTTTGAAGTTCAGATATATTTAAAAGTTGAATAAAATCCTAAAGCTTCACAACTAATTCTTTTAGGAAAGAAACATCACAGCAAGTGCTGGGATGTTTGACGAGGACAGGAATCAAGATGGGATGATATGTGGGGCATCTCATTGGAAAACTGTGGCACTGCTATCCCACGAGAATTAAAACCTTTAGTCGCTAGTACTATACTCTGCATCTCCTTTTTGTTTGATGAACTGCAAACGCTTTGGGGCATTTTTCTTTGCACATATTGGTTCTTCTTAATGGTTCTGAACGAGAAACTTAGCTATCATTATCTCCTTTAGGCCTATTTGGTTGCATTGATGTTGTTACATGATAAAATAATGTCAATTAGTTCATAAAGATAGGTCCAAGTTCATGCTGTTTGCCCACTGCCCAGAGTTCTTAACCAGCAAGCCAGTAAGCCAAATAAGTTCTTTTCCTGTAAACAAGGCGAACAGAGTATTGATTTCTTCAACCTACTCAAAATTGTCCTTGAGTTTTGGTGAATGGGCCCTAGAAATACCTTTGTCATGCAATCCTTACAAGGACTGGAAACTAGATAAAGGGCTATTGTTCCCATATGGCTTTGATGGCTTGCTAGGCAGGATTTTACTTCAGCAATAGAATGGTATGAACGAGCTAACCAGCATGAGGTTGAGTTCATCTTTAATTATAATTCAGTTTCTGTGTTGACATGGCTGCCATCAAGTTTAGTCATGCTTGAGTGAGGAGGTCATCATGTTGAATTGAAAATGGGAAGAAAGCTTGAAGGCTAATCATGATCTAAAAAGAATACCTAGTTAATATAAGAGGTCTAATTTTGTTCTTGGTTCTAGTGGGAGAAATATTTTCTTTATTCTTTTGATGCTGTACGAGAACCTAAAGTCACAATTATCACAATTGAACCAGACATTTACCTGGTCAAGGGGCACCAGCCCCCTTGTCTGGTCAATAGTTGGATCCAAAGAAATTAATTCAATAATTAAAAGCTAAAAATCTATTGTGATGAAATATGCTAAATTTATTGATAAATCTTGCAATTTTAGATACAAAAAGGTTTGAAACCACCAAAAAGGATGAATTAACTGTAATTAATTTATTTTTTAAGAAAATGATTATTGAAATATTGAGGCAACATACCATAAATTTTTTGAACTAAATCTACGGTTAACAGATTTTGATCTTTTAACTTGTTAATGTTAGCAAATAGATAGATTTGTGATTAGCATATGATTTATATGATAGATGAGTTGAAAAGAAGGTGACAATGAAATCTATAAAATAGCTAATACTAGAAAGATGAAATCTAGAGGAATCAATCAAGTTAGATACAGTAAAAGTGAGGATAATATGATGTTGGTGCAAGATGAGGAAATTAGGGAAGGATGAAAATATTGTTTTGAGAAATTGTTAAATGAGGATTCTACTAAAGAAATCTTTAGGGAAGAGCCAACATTCTATTCTTACAATTCATAAAAGCAAAGTAGAGAAGGCTGTCACCCTACTGCATCCCTTCTTATTTGGGTTTGAGATCGGCTATGTATAAAACATAAGCAGAGTTGCTTGCTATCTGCTTTCTGCTATGAAATCCTTTGGCCACAACATGCTCGCTAATGATTTTTAACAAGTTGCTAATGGACACTGCTGAACATGATTTCCTACAGGCATGAAGCAAACAATGTTTTTCACAGGATATGATAGAATTTTCAATTAGTAGGCTTTGATAGTCAAAGAGTAGAATTGCAATACTGTAATTGTAACTAATTAATTTGTTTGCCAATGTAAGCCTCTTTTTTGTTATAAATGCTGTAGTTCCTATCATTCACTTGAAAATGTTGCATTGGATGGACCTTAGCAGTCAAAATCTTGTACTAAGGGCATTGTTCCTGCTTTTTGAACACTCTTTGGAGTCTCACTCAGGTACCAACTTTGTAGGTACTTAAACCCTTTCATATATATATATATATGTGTGTGTGTGTGTGTACAAACATGCACAAACACGTGCATATATATGCGTGTCCATATATGTGTGTATATACATATGTATATACGTGTACACACATATATGCATATATACACACCCACACATATATACACATGTACGTGTGTGTACACACACACACCACATATGTGTGCACAAGGTTTTTAAATCTCATGGAATAGAGGCATTTTAGTTTTTTTATAAAACGAGATGCCCACATTCTATCCTGTCTCATCCCGATCCTTGACCTAGTCTATTGTCTTAATACTTGCTTGGATTCCTTTTTCTTAAAAAAAATATTTTTGAAGCTTTAGTATTTTATTTGATTTTTAAACATATTTGAATTTTAAAAATTATAGTTTTATGATAAATTATACCTATTTAAAATTGATACTATAATTATTATAGAGGAGACAGGTTGGGATGGGATGGCCGAGACTGGTATTGGAATCTTTTTAGGATGGTATGGGATGAGATGGCCCTAGTCCCAACTAGACTTAAATCACTGTGCATTTATATATGTATACATACATACATACATAAGGCTTCACCTTCTTATTTCACATTTGAATCTGCTTCCTCATGTGGTTATTGAAGGATTGATCAATTGTACCATTTGCCATGAAATCTGAATTTTATATGCTGCTAACCGTGCCCGGTATATGGCTGAAATACATTCATAAGTGAGTCACTTTTACTCTGTTTTCCATTATTTCAAATGTTTTCCTGTTATAGTCTTTTAATTGTTTCAAAATGAAGATCATTGTCTTCCCTCTTAAGATACAAACTACGCATGTTGGATCTTTTGCTGGGTTCAAAACATATATTTTTCCCAAATGATGTAATGTTTCTCACTTCAGATTTTGATTTTTCAGCTGCAGTTGTACAGCTCAAGACCTTGACCAGTGCACTTGCTGTAGATGAACACATATCAAGTTCGAGTGTAGAGAAGACCAGGACATTGCAGAAAGTACTAGTATATGTTGTTTCAGTAATTTTTAGTTTTGTGGAATTACATTCGAGTGCAACCATGAAAAATCAGTATGTAGATATTGTTAAATATTTACCTTTAAAGGATGATCTACTTGGAGTTCCTTCAAGTAATCCAAAGAGCCTGATTTCTGAGAAAAAGCTTGATTGGCATCAAAAGGCAATTGTGTTAGTAATGGAAGCAGGTGGAGTCAATTGGTTAGTAGGTAAGGTATGCCTTTCTTATATTTGTTTGCTTGTGTGTCTTATGTGTAATATGGTGTACATGCAAGGAGAAATTCTCTGGTAGATTGATCAAATTTAAACTTGAAACATGATTTTGTTGCGTTTTTAATTTAATAATATGGTGGCCCAGCTAGGATATTGGGCTTTTCAATTTTAAACTTGAAAAAATGGCTTTTATTGCATGTTTAAGTTTACAGAAGAAGAAATTTGAAATTCCCATTGTTTAAGAGTTACCAAGATTTCCAAAATACTTCAAAGCATGATACTATACACATGTGATCATATGTGCAAGCATGAATGCATGCCATTAAGGAATCCTGGTAGCCAAAAGAGTAAATAGAGGATAAGAAAGGAAAGGCATTTGTCTGCAATTAATTGAAAAAGTACAAGATATGTAAAAACTTAAAGGCTATAAAACTGTTGGATTATTATTCTAGTGTTCGTTGGTGTCGTTATATTGTTGTGGTCTATATGTATAGGTTGGACTGCATACTTACTGAACTTCTATCGCAACTCATGCAAACTCAATAATTGGCCATCTGGATAGATGATCCATACCATTGATGATGATTTACAACATTCAAAATTTTAATTGCCTAGAAACCAGAAGTTTTATAATTTAAAGTTTCTTATTGGTGAATCAAGTGAATGCAAAGTTGATGGTTTTGATAAGATAATACGATGTTCCGCTATGTTCTATGACTTGAAAGCATTTATACGCATTGAATTTTGGTGTGTAAATGATTTTAAAATGGATAGATGATAATACATATGGCAATTCTGCTGCTGGACATAAAAAGAATGGTGCAAAAGAGATTCTGGAGATGAAGAATTTCGAAGAGTTTCTGGATGTATCCATACGACATGGTGTTTTAATTTTTAGCATTAGACCTAGTTTTATTTTAGATCTACGAAATTATTTGGTCCACAATAGAAATAAAAAAAATAAAAAAGTGAAAACTGGACACAAGAAGGCCGTGAAGAAAGAGTCAAATCAAAAGTAAAAGATGAATGTAAAGTGGAAGAGGGAAGAAAAGTTCTGGGGAAGGAGCAAAAGAAGAAAATTATTGAAACTTTGTTTTTTTTTTTTTTTTTGAAAAATAGTTTTACATTGAACTATGTGGACGGCAAACACTGCAAACAAAGCCAGGAGTGTAGGGCATCAAGCAAATGGTCATCATAGACTGCTTGACATGTGCTTTAGATACTTGCAATAAGCTAGAAATATCAAGCAAATATTTAAATTAATTAGCCAGTAAATAAATACTGTTGCAAACTAGGACATTTTATAATTTTTTTAAAAATATTTTATGATTAGAAGTTGGTGGGAAGGGGAGGATAGGGGAAGAAAATTATCAAACTCTTTTCTTTTCTGAAACTAGCTTTCAAACAAACTATGTGGAAGGCAGAAACTACAAACAAAAGTGGGACACAAAGCAAATGGTTGTTATAGACTACTCAGCAAGTACTTTAGATGTTTCTAATAAGCTAGGAACATTAAACAAACCCTTAAGATCGATTGATCGGAAACAAATAATTTTAAATACTTCAGGTTGCATGGAATGAGTGTTTGTTCCAGATATTGATCGTGATTTAACAATGTTGTCTTTACACTATAAACTATTAAATTTCTTTCTTACATGAATAGCATACTTGCTTTTCAAGTAGTATGACTTTTATTGAAATGCATCACCCAAATTAAGTAAGAAATAGTAATGATAGCATATATAATCATTAGTATTTATTTATGAAATATGATGCGTATAATCTTTGCTTGCTTATTAGCTTTTCTAAGTTACGTAGTGGAAAATTTCTAGATTTAGATCATGTTGATCTGCAACCGTAAGAGAGGATTAGAAGACGAAATGGAGGGCTAAATGTGTGTTAAGTTTGAAATCTGAAACCAGGGATACCATATCCAAGTGTACCTACATATCTGTATGACTGTAGTGATGATAGAGTGATGGATAAAGTACTACTGAAAGGAAAAAAATCATCTTTTGCAAGAGGCTTGGCTCGTGGACTTTTCCAGCCTTATCCAATTCAAAAGGAGCATGTGTCTAACTGGGGGTTTTATTTATGAGAATTGAAGTATCAATGTCATATACCTAGGGAGGCAGCATTGTTGACATGATGGTGGTATATTAACAGTTAAAAGTGATTTGTAATTTAGTTTACATGACGTAGCTTGTTTCTTTGTTTAATGTGGATGAGCAAAGAGCTTGAACAAAAGGGCACATCACCTTGAGTGCATTTATGATGACTATGCAAAATAAGAGCATTGGAGTAAATGCTGACTTAGTCTGCCCTTTGAATCCTTTTCCAATCTAGTTGTCACGCACTTCTCGAAAGTCAATATTCTTCTTAAATCATTCTTTTGCTTGTGGATGGATCACAATATTATGTATAATGTCATCGGAGTTATACCCCTGCCCCATCAATTTTATTTCTTTGTGAACTTACTCATATTTACTACACCCAAATGAGGTTAGATTAAATGTTCATTTATTCAATTCACTCTCTAGAGTTCAATATATTTATGTAATGTTCCTAACGTTATACAACATGAGATTTGTGTGATGCAAAGGTCTGCCATACCGACGTATGCTGATTGTATCATATTGGTAAGGTATTGATTTAGTACTGAGTTTTGGTTCAATATGAACTGGTCCAAACTCTCAAACCGTCTGGTATTAAATGGCTAAGAGTAAAAAAAAAAAATGGCATTCTGTCTCATTAAAGAATGCATGTTGTATGTATGGGCTGCGTATTGTGTGTATCAAATCGGTAATGTATCGATTTGGATCTCAATGCTAGTTTTGCAAACCTTGATGCATGCTGTTGCAAGGATTTAAATTTTGAGGACCAGTACTGCACAATGGCCTCTTGGTGCATTAGGATCCTTGATAGGGGTCAGTATGGTGCAGTATGAATGAGAAGAAAGAAAGAGAGTACTGAGTGGTATATTGGTCATTATGCCTCAGTAAGACATGATGACATGGGCCTGATTTGCCAAGTACTGGTGCATACAGGTCCCTATCCTGTAGGCTTATGTCTGGTGCACTATGTACTGACTGGCTGGTATGGAGTGGTATGCACCTGTATTTAATTCCTGGTTGATGTAAATGTAGCATCCTTGCTTCAAATACAGAAAACTAAACTTGAATTATTAAAATAATCATACTTCCAGATCATTTCCTCTAAGATGCTCCAAAAATAACTTAACAGCCAAGACATCTATGCCTCTTAATAATATATCCAGCCATTATGTTGGCATCTGCAAATGCCAACTCTTTCCTTGCCATAAACATAACTTGTGGTTGTTTGCTATGCCTCTCTCTTTGAAGCTGAACCACTTCTTTTGATTTAGAATACTCAAAGCTATAATAGGCCCTTTTTTGGCAAAGCTTTTTTAACTTTGGTATTTTGCTACTTGAACTGCTTGAACTGCTTCACATCAAACTTACATTTCTGTTCATTGCAAAAGACTCCTTACCTATATCAGCATCACATGTTTTGCCATTATGTTGGTCAAATGGAAAAAACAACTTACGTTTTGTTCCAGAGCTTTTACGGGTCATTAGAAGATTGAATCTGAAGGAGCAGTGGACTGATCTGTCACTCCATTATTTAACTTTGGGAACTCTAAGATCAGCTCTGTCTGAAAATCCACGGGCTCAAAACCATTTCAGAAGCATTGGAGGACTTGAAGTTTTGTTGGATGGACTTGGACTTCCATCAAGCAAATGTTCAGTTTCAAAGCATACCACTCTTTCAGGAGATGAAAGGTTGTTTTTGGATAGTGTTGACATGACCCTTTCAAATTCTTACATACTCTTGAAAGTTGAAACTTCTTTTCTTTTGCCTGTTTCTCAGCAGCGTAATCAATTATTCTGTTTAATGTTATGTATATAGTATCATGCATTGTTGCATCTTTGCAGAATCACTTTGAGATGATATTGAATTTTGTTGAGCATTACAGTTTAGATTACAATGAACTTGGTTTGCTCTTTCCAAAATAATTTGCCTTTTCTGTTTGTTTTGAATTTCACTATCTTTAGGTATGGTTTGGTAACTATGCTGTGGAATCTTCTATCTGCTTGCTATGGTGTTCTGACATTGAGCACCGCATGAATAACTTTGCTACAAACCTCCATGGATTTGCTACTTCATTTCCTGTGGAATTGGAGATCCTGTAATAAAAAAATAATAATGTGGTTTAAGATAATCTGTCACCCTTTTCCTTTTTATAAGGTAGCTTGTGGTATATAAGTCAACAATGGTTACATGCTTGCAACACACATGCATAAAACTTGACAACAGTAATAGCTAGTCCACCTGCTTCAGCTAAACTGTTAGTCTTTAATTTAGTTGTCGCTAATTTGAGAAACCTGCTACTTAAAACTCCCGGAATCTTTATCAGCTAAGGCTTTATCTTTATTTTGATTTGTTGATTGCCATCAAAAATTGAAATATAAAGTTTAGTTTCAAAGGGTCCACCTCAGTAGAGATGACTACTTGAAATGACATGCGCACAAATTATGATAATGATTTGAAAAAACTTGCAATATCTAGGGAGCTGGTCCTTGACAGATATGGTTAGTAAAGGTGGTTTTAGAATCTTGACACTTAATGCTTGGGTAACATTGATGATATGGTCAGTTACAGGCTGATTGCCATGTTAAATTATTGCCGACTGCAAGATGTATATTCTGTAATTGGTGGTAGTACCTCTTTTATTATGCGTATCAGATAGGAGTGATAGATGAGCTCATGCAGTCTAAATTATTACCTTTTTGTTTGAAATGAAATAGTGATGTTAATAAGTGTTGTCAGCATTGGAATCAAATCATAGGTTGAAAATGTAAGATTTATCATGTATGAGGATATGAATGACAAAAATCTTTTAATTTCTTTCAGAAATATCAGAATTGTAAAAAACTGTGAAGAATTGGCAATACGAGTCCATTGTAAATTAGATGACTGAAAATTAAACGCCACCAGATATAAACCAACGAAAAACACGTCTTGGATTAAAATATTTCAGCAACGCGAGTCGGTTATATCCAAAAAACAAATATCATATTTGTTTATTCAGTAAATGTACATACTACCATCTAACTTTTTTATGGCTTTTTATTATTGATAAAAAAGAATACAAAATAATTAGCAGATGGCCCCTAAAACAAAGAAAAAAGATTGACAACTTTTGTGTTTGCCACCGTCATTATAAATATCAAAACCAAAACCAAGGTTTGCTTTACTAAGAACCAGTACCATTTTTATATCGGATTGGTATGGTTCAGTGCGGAGCGTATCATACGGAGCCGACGATGTATCGGTTAACCTTGTACCGAACCAACGATGCTCCATTAGGTGAATTGCTCCGACTCATGAACTACCCTGTACTGAGCTAAACTGGGTGGTTTGGCACGATATGGGGTAGTTCAATATGGTTTAAGGTCAGTATAAGGTTGGTATAGGACGGTTTGTGGTTATATAGGGCAGTTCAGGATGACACCAGTCCTATACCAGTTAGAAATGGTGAACTATAATAGTTTTGCACTGGTATGATTTTGTACGCCCTGCACCAGATGGTTCGTTATGATTTGGCATACCTTAGTCAAAACTAAATTCAGTTTATAGAATGACTTTTGCTTAGGTAGTATTTTTTCCCTGATCCTATGTCTGGACTATGATCATGGATGATACCTGATGATCCAATAACTCATACGTGGAAGCTTCTTAATAAGGGGAGAAAACAAAAGCAGATAACATTGCAAATATTTGTTGTGCACTTACTGAAATTATAACTCCTGTGTAATTTGTTGTGTACTTATTGAAATTATAACTCCTCCTGTATAAGGTTGTTATTGCTAGATTAATAACTTGTTATGAGTTTGTTATACTTCAAAAACATAAGTTTTGAGGGATATTAACTAAGAAAAATAAAACTTCAAAATTGTGTTATGGAGCTATAGGGTATCTGATATGGATCTAAACGTGACTTGAGCCCAATAAAAATGTCCAAACCTGAATCTGAACTAGATTACCTGTATTAGGTTTGGAGTTGGGTCTTGCTAGGATCTGGATTGAACTAAAATTGCTCAGAGCCCTAGGTTGCAAATCTTTTGTTGCTATAAAGGGCCTGGTTGGAGTGAGAGAGGTCAGATTCTTATGATAATCCTTTATTTCTGTTTTTTTGTGAATCAAAGATTTTGAGGAATCAAATATTAACACCCCTCCTGCTGTTAATCTTTTATTCCTAAAATTAAGGGCAAATAAGATTTTTGGGAATAATTTGCTTTACTTCAAATGTCCGAAGCTTCAGATTTTGACCAATTTACTTTGGAACCTGCATAGGAATGTTCACTCCAAACAGTCCTTAAGAGTCTCGTTTTTGGTCTCTACATATAAATCCATCATAATAGTGAACGTGCTTAAAAGAAATAATTCAGCAGTTCAAACACATGAGTCAATTAACATATAAGGTAGAAGGCCTTAAAAAAAAAGCGAAGAACGTAATACTAACAGTAGCAAGAGTAGGGAGATCTAAGCATAGATCTCAGCCACCACAGCTCTCAAATTACTTTTTATTATCATTGGAGTTTTAGAACTAATTTCCCCCCACACCCCCCCCCTTTTTTTTTTTTTTTTTCGTATTGAAGGCTTATTAGTTAGTTGACCCCAACTAGTATGACATTAAGGCCTTGTTGTTGTTGGTGAAGGCTAATTGGTTTTAGTGATAACTGATGAATGAGCTATTCTTCAAGTCAAAATTCCAAAAATGAGTCAACACAGAAGTTGATTTCCTTCTTGGTTGATGTATAATGTTGGTGGACCTGAAACTTACAAGGGATCCATTATATGGATCTAGATCCTATAATACTGGCTGGTCTAGATTCAAAGAATCTAGATTGCTTGGTGCGGACACCAGGCTCAGGAAGAGGCTTCAACAACTTCAGCTGGATTCTTTATGGATGGAAGATTAAATTAAGTTTTAGTCCTATATTTATTTTTCATTTGAGCAATTTTATTTCAATTGACTGTATTTGTTTGATTGAGTCCTGTTTAAGTTCTTTATTGCAATTGAGTCAAAAGAAGTCCAGCCCAAAAACCCGATCTGGTTCAGCACAAGAAGAATGGGTGCATAGTCATGAACTCACCAACATTGAAGCCATATCATCATGCTACATCAACAAGGAATGTCGTCCAATGAATAGAAAGATTTTGAATCAAGTCAAAGTCTCCACAACCACCTCCTCTTGTCATGGGACGCCCCACATTCTCCTCTTCGCACGTCTTCTCTTGGAAACCACCTCCATAAATCAAGGGACGTCCATATTAAAAACTGCCTCCATAAATCATGGGACGCTCCACAAATCAAGGGACGTCCATATTGGAAACTGCCTCCACAAATTATGGGACGCCCACATTGACGCCCACATTGAAAACCGCCTTCACAAATCATGGGACGCCCCACATTCTTCTCTTCGCTGGCCGAGATCTTCTTTCTCTAATGATAATATGGTGTAAGTGCTTGGTAGTCTATAAAAAGGGCTTCTGGCTTTTTGTAAGAAAGGATGGTTAATGAAGTTTTCTTGAGAAAATCCCCTGCTTGTTAGATGGGTCCCCTGTGAGAGGGTAGGCGTGAGGTCTGGTGTCTATTTATATTGTCCACATTTTATCCTTCTTTCCCACTTTGTTTCAAGCCCATTTTCAACCGATCAAGGATCCCTGGCTTCCATGGTTCCAAAGTTACAGGTTGTTCCCACCATGAATCAAGGTACGAAAGCTTACATTATGGTGGAATCCCTTATCATCCTCAAGTTCCTTCCCTGAGTGCATCGATTTTACTTAAGTTTATTAATTGCTGGAGAACCCTCTTTAAAATCCTTTTAGATATGCAATTATTAGATTTACTTAGCCTAATCTGAGTGGTTTCTTAACCACAACGATCCGCTTCTTTATTACTTTGTTTAAATTCTAAATTCAAACTTTGTTTAGTCTTCTAAAGTCCCCTCCATAAAATTTCTAGTTCTTAAACAATGAGTGAATGCATGTGTTATTTCACTTAATCGTTCATTTAATTTTTACTAATTCTATTAGAAATACATCCCCATCGGTTGTCCCACATCATTGCTCAGGGGCAAATTGATCTTGATCATAAAATCTAAATCCCTAAATTATTGATATCATTTTGAGATAAATGTTGTTGATACTTTGTTCTTTAGTGCAAATAACTTGGCTATTATAATTCTGTTATGTCAGACCTCAACATATTTATAATTATGTTGTTCTTCAAGATACATAATTATTCGTCTTCTTTTCTATACACCGATGCATGCATGCTTACAATATGCATGTACCTATTTCTGCATACATATGCATTTATATACTGCAGATATGTTTATCCTTGAACATGCTTGTCATCATTTGTTCTTGTCTTATATTTTCTTTCTGATATGTACGTGCTAGGTGCACTTCATTCATTTATGGCTTTAATGCACTGACAAAAAGAATTTCTTCTACAGAAGTGGAATTTTCCAGCTCCAAATTCTTTCACTGGAAGTCTTAAAGGAGTCTATGTATCCTCAAATCCTTTCTATCTTTTGTTAAATGGAATTAAACTATGAAAATATAAAATTTTTATATTATTAACTGCATTTTGGAACTACATTACAGAAATTTTTTTTGTGTTTGTGTGTTTCTATAGATATAAAATACAAAACATATAAATGTACTGATATGTAACTACACATTTGCATAATTCTGTACTACCCTGACCTTTATGCAATTTTACCCTCTTGAAGTTTGAATTTATGTTAATGGTGTGTGAAAGATTATTGTTATTAATATTCTGTGTTCTCTTCTAGAAAGGCCATACTTGACTGGTTTATTTCATAATTTTCCTTGTAATATGGAGTCAGTCCGCATCATCTATTGGGTCCTTGACAACTGCTTCAGCTTTGGCAACTTGAACAACATGCAGTTTCTATGCGAAAATGGACGTGTTCATAAATTTGCAAACAGCATATGCTTGCCTGCTTTCATGCTTCAGGAGTTCCATCGACGAATGATGAGTTCATCTGTATATGACTGTCAAATGGTCAATTTGAGTTATACAAAAAACAACACTGAAAAGCTATTTTCAGCAGAGACTTCCATTCAAGATCAAACATATAGTCTTAATATAACAGAGTGGAACACATATTCTATGAGATTGAGCAGAGCACTTTGTTCTTTCCTCCTTGCTCCTGAAGACATCAAATTTCATCATGGTCAGGCATCTGCTGGTCAAAGTTCCATACCTATCTCTCTGGCATATTGGGAACTTTCTATAAGATGGGTCATAAAGGTTCTTCTTACAGTTTTTCCATGCATTAAGGCCTGTGCCAATGAAAGTGAATTACCTAACCATATAAGGTGAACTCTTTAGTTGTTGTAAGGTGAATTCTTTATTTGATTTGTTATTTCGAGCGCTGGAATAAGTTTTATCAGTGCTTACCTACGGCATTCATATGACTAGTTCTATGTCTATTACTATTTCCTGAACTTTTATGTACATTATTTTAGCTATTAATATTTTAGCTATTAATGTGTTTTTGTTCCAAAATTTTGATTCCATTTTTAATTCTTGATGCTTGACTTGACAAAATTAATATTTAGTCTCAATTCCTAACACTTTATGTTGAACCTAATGAACATGTAATGCTGCTATTGTTATTACATAAGATATATCTTGCTGCAGCTAAACCATTGGGAACAATAGAAGTCATAACTCTAGCTCCTTGATCGAAAGCTGAAGGAATTTGGAAGAAGAGGGCCCGAATTCCAAGTAGGAACAAAGTTTGAAACAAGGTTTTCAATCCCATGTGTCGAGGTTGTCCCGGTCTTTTCATAGAATGGGATGTGTTGTGGTCCCACCCTGCTGATTGGGATGCTGAGATGTTGACGGGACGGTTCCATCCCAACATATAGGACAGAAACCCCTCCCGATGTCCCATGGTACATCTTGCTGGGAGCTGAAATTATGGTTTGAAACATTGGTTGGCATCTTTTATGCCATCTATTGTACCATGTCAACACCTTGGCAATACAAGGGGGCATTGATTTGGGTGAATACTGCCTGGATTGGTCCAAGCAACCCCAAATTGAGCACTTCAGAGGTGGATTTAAGGTCAGTTTGCCCCAGACTCAGTCCGAACCTTCCCCAAACTGAGTTATACCCCGAGAAAACACATTTAACAAATGTTCTTCCGCATTTGAAGGTGGGAGTTAAGCGAAGGAGAAGGGAAAACAGCCTAGAAAGATTAATTTGCAGGACCAGACGGCAGTTTTCGATTCTTAGGCTTAGAAAATTATTATAGTGAGGCAAATCTTCTGGTCTTCCCTTTTTCTTATTTCTCCAAAAGGTTTTTGAGATTCTATGTTAACTGAAAGATCATGGGGTGAAAAATTATTTTATGGAATACCTTTTATCTGAAGAGGAAGAATCAAAGTACCTGGTTTATAGGTGTTGGAAGGAGTCTCCTTGATTGATTAGGTAGAAAAAAGGAAATAAAGGGGAATCAGAGTAAGAAAATAACTTGAATTGGCTTTTTCATGTTTTCCCTTATGGAAATTAGAGCAGATAACCCTGAACCCATTGTTGTACAGAAACTAGAATGGGACAAAGGAGGGATTTGTAAGATGACAACATGTGAATTAGAACTACGTTACTAACATATATGTGCGGATGTATGTATACATGTCCATATATATATAGCGCGCGCGCGTGCTTATCTAGGAACAAAGCCCTGATGTTTTGAATATTTACACACCATATCTTGCTGAGCCCCCCATTGTCTCTGGCTTCTCTACTTTTCTAATTGCTTGAATATATGGCAGAGATACAAAGAACCAGTCTCACAATTGCTTGAAATGGGGAACATATGCATGCAAAATTTAAAGATATATTTATCGCTTTGGAAGCACTAATGGGCATGAAAAAGTAAGATTGCATGTGGATTTCAGTTTTCATTTTCTATTTTTATTTTCTAAAAACAATCTTCATTTTCTGTTTTCTGATTTCTAGAAAATGCATTTGGCAAGTAAGGATAAATGTTTTTTTATTACTTTTTATTTTTTGTTATAAACAACGTCTTTGAAAAAGAGAGGTGAAAAAAATTAAAAGGGATTTGTGTTTTACAATAAATTGTTTTTATTTTCTGTTGCCAAATACATTTTACAAGAGTTTTCTGTTTTTTATGCAAATGAAAATGGAAAATAGGACTGTACTCGAATACCAGACACCCTAAATTTTTGCTTTTTTCTCAGATGTTTCTCCCACTGAAACGGTCTATTTAATCACTTGATCTGTGTTTTACTCTTTTAGCAACAATGGATTTATAACATACTCTCAGTCATGACTTGGTTGCAGTATGTTAGAACATACTGGAAACATCGTCATATCTTTGTTATCAGTAGGCTGATATATAGTGAGTTATATAAAAAATGGTTCATCATATTGCATGAAGTAGTCATATATATTTTCTGATCCTATTCTGCTTCATATTGTAGCATCACCTTTCTATTAGAAATGCACCATATCTGCATGCCCTTGAGCCTCTTTTTGGTACTTGATTCTCAACATCATCATGCTTGAGCTGCATTTTT
Organism: Calamus simplicifolius; assembly: GCA_900491605.1. Taxonomy (NCBI): domain Eukaryota; kingdom Viridiplantae; phylum Streptophyta; class Magnoliopsida; order Arecales; family Arecaceae; genus Calamus; species Calamus simplicifolius. The sequence goes on from UESW01003962.1 coordinate 1,134,976, forward strand.
TGTTTGATGTATAAGCTGGTATGCATGTCCATCTCCTGGTAAATTTAAAGAAAGCGGGAGGGTAGCGTATAGATTTTCAAGAGGTTCTGAATTGTCTGATTCATTGTAATAGAACATTCAGGAAACTGCACGATCAAGTGAAGCTCACAGGTAGATATGCAGTAAAAAAATTCCATAAATTTAATACTCTGCAAGTTTAACATGAAACTTTGCAAGTTCTGATCCAAATGGAACTTGAGCTAGCATTTGATTTCTATATCCTAGCTTGAGCAAGAGTTTTCATTTCATTTATGGGATGCATTTGCCTGAACTTTATATTATCCAAGGTGATTTATGCATGAGATATTGACTCCTACTTGAATCTTTCCTGATCATTTTGGTCTGATTTCGAAAAATTGATTATGTTATATGAACTGGCATTTTAAATGTTAGCGATATGCCGGTGCTCATGGGATCCCATAGGTGCAGTATGTGGACACATATGTGGGTGCATGTGCAGTAAATATGTTTTAACTATTGAAAATAAATGGTACATATATTAAAGACAATAATAAAAATAATAATACTTTTTTTGGATAGATGATAGCAATATTAATAACAACGAACAATTTGTGCATATGCTTAGTATCTAATACCTAATTATAATTAGCATTTTGACATTATCAATACTCATGTTAGGCCCATTTGAAACACAGTCAATCATCAACTTAAACCAACTTCACCAGCACAGGCCCGCCAACTACCAATGAGCTCCTAGGCAAGCCATAATGCCACCATATATGCTAACTGGACTGCCTTTTCAGTACATATGTGGTATGACTGCATGCAGTAAGTGCATACTGGCAACAATGCAGTATGGTCAAGAGACTGTGTACATGTGGCAACATGCTCTGCATTTTAAAGCACCGATATGACCTGTTAAAGACCATAATCCCAGAACAAACACAATGATTGAAGTTTCATTGTAGTTGGTTGGTTTGCCTATAGCTTAGATTTGAGATGACCTACGCTTGCATCCTCCGTCTTGCTGCGGCTGCTGGCACAGAATTAGCCAATGCTTATTCCTTAGATACTGTCATTGTATCTTCTCCAAGGAATACAAATAACCTCCAGTTTTTTTCAGATTTGGCGAGCATCTAGAATAACTAGTGAATTACAACTCTATTGTACCACAATTGGTGCATTGGTCTTTGCATCATTAATGCTTTTTGCCGGTTGGTTCCATTATGACAAAGCTGCCCCCAAATTGGTTTTGTTCCAAAATGTTGAATCTATGTTGAATCACCACTTAGCAGGGTTACTAGCATAGTTGTTAAAACTGGACCGGACCGGCCGGTTGAACCGGGACCCGAAGGCCAAGCCAGTTCGATTCTAACATAAAACCGGATATGTAAGAGACCCGAAATAACCTGTTCAACCCTTTCGGTTCACCCGTGAACCGATCAACCCGGCCTGAACTAGGTCACGGGTTTATCAATGCCATTTCAAATTTTTTGGCCTTTGGCGCTTCAAATTCCTGAGAGTTTATGGTAACTTTTTCTTCATGCTCGCAAGTTTTATGGAGAAAGAAAAGGAGATCATGCAAAGAAGAGCATTGATGAGAGGAGAATAAAAAAAGAAAAAATGATTAAAATATAAAAATTTTATGGGAATCAAGATAGGAAAGCAAAGACAGAAAAAATGATGAAAATAAAGGAAACTCAGATAGAAATTTTCTTTAATTTTTTTCTTTTTTTTTTTGAGAAAAAGTTAAATCAGACTAAATGGGTATGCAGAGTGAAAGTAAGCGAATTTTAGAGATTAAATAAGATATCAAAGAAGATTTTTTTTTTCAAAAAGAAGAAGATTATGAAAATTAGTATTCATATGTTCATTTTATTAAAAATTAATTTTTATTAATATAAATATATTTTTATATTAAAATAATTGAATCGATGGTTCAATTGGTGATCCGATGGTTGAACCAGTGACCCGGTGACCCGAGCCCTTGGCCGGGCCAATGTCCGGGCCGGATATGACAACTATGATTACTAGGACTTGGGTCACCAAATCCATGCATCTTTTCCGATTAACCAATTTCTTGGTGCTGGAGTTGATCCTGACTAGTCCATTTGATGGTGGATTTCCTTAAATCATAAATTCTCTACCTATAAATGCTTGTTTGATATATAAAAATGTTATTTTGAACAAACTTGGTGTAAATTTTTGCTTTGTTTACATGCTCTACCCATGCAACATTTGCAAATATTAATTAATTCAGTCCAACTGTATGATGGAACTTATGTAACTGCTAGAATTATTGAAATTTGATATTACAGTGTCATATCTTTTTTCCTTCTTTTTATTGTTAAATCTTCATTCATCTGTATGACCTTTGCCCCAGGATTTTAGCCAGTACACTGCAACATTGCATCCTTTGTGCATTTAGAAAGGTTCTTGTTTCTGCACCAGCTCTGCTTGAAGTCTTCCGGGAGGAGGGAATTTGGGACTTAATTTTCTCAGAGAAATTCTTCTATTTTAGACCATCTTTAGAAGAAGTTGATGCAGAGGCTGCCCCGCATAATGAGGGTGTTCTGATAAGCTCTGATTTACCTTCTATCTCTGAGATCTCTAAGCATCAAGGAAAACCGATCAAAGTTGACATTCTTCAAGTGGAAGCTATTTCCTTCTTGGAGTTTGTTGCAACTCTAAATGGAAATACAAACAACATGGTAAATTTCTTTTCTTTTAGGTGATATATTCCTACTAAATTCATATGCGGATTATGTCTAGAGTAAGAAAACATGCATCATGCTTAGAGAAATAGCTGTAAACGTGCCCAAAAAAATTTGTTCACTGCCTTTCACTTGCACAATCAGTGTTTTTGCATATATTGTCTAGCATGATTTCTGTAATTCATAAGTTTTGTGGATGAGAGGTAGATTTCTAAGTAACTGTAAGTTGGTCTTGCCCAATATCTTCTTGAAGTGAAGGAGCTTGAAACAATCTTCATTAACCTGGGCAAATAGTTTATTTATTAGTTAGCTAATCTTTGGTGCAAAGGGATATAATAATGTTCTTTTTTTTTTCCTGTGACCAAAAAATGGAGGGGATTGCATAGCCCTTAGGCAAGCACCTAGGCATGATTATTAATAAACTTATACAATAAAAAATATATTAAGTTTAATTCAATTAAAAAGAATGTTAGAAAATTAGAAATGACCAAATTAAAAGAAAAAGTATAAAGTTGAGGGGACATTTGAGATTTGATTGAGGACCCATATTAGCAAAAAATACATGCTCACCAATAAACTGACAAATGTTCTCTGTAAATTACACAATAATCTCAAATTAATTGTCCAAGATCATGTTTGATATTTCAAGTAAGTTAATGCAGCTAACTCTATACCATGTGATAATGGTCAAGGTAAGGGAAATAAACAATCAATCAAGAATTATTGAAACTTATAACTTTTAACCATCATATTAGGTGTCACTTGTGCCTGGCCCACTTCGATTGCTTAAGCCTAGGTATGCTGCTTCAATGCTCTCTGGATGATTGGGCCACCCACACAGTTAGCGGCTAGGCATGATTCTCAGAGGACACCCTACATCAGAAACAAGTGCAACATCTTATTCTTACCAATAATCAGCAGACATGACTTGCATTTCATGATGACCCTTATTATACTAGCATTGGAAAGATAGACAAACTGATAACAGAATTGCAAGTTACAAGCCAGGATACACTACTTTGTTTATTGCCTTACTGTAGTTCAACCTCAATTGCATTATACTATTACTGGCATATTGACATGCCTTTAAGTAAACAAATACAGTTTTTAACTGATTCGTAGAAGCCTAACATAAATGCTCAATTTCTATGTTGATTATTGTTTAGCTTTCATGAGCACTGCATGGTTACTTGTTATTTATTGTGCAAGCTAATATTGCATGGTATAGCAATACACTATCAAGGTAAATAAGCACAATTTTTTAGTATAGTTATGAGTGGATAAATGTATGGTTAACTGCAGCAGGAGTTGTGTATATGTAATTGTTGCCTGTCAGTGTTGCAGGTTGCTCATATATTGCTTGTACTACTCTTGAATTTTGTACCTATATTGTTGTGATCAACATGAATCACCATAGTAGGTTTAGTTACTGATCATCTTGTGTTTAGGTGGTATGATGCAGTAGCCATTATGTGGTGTTCTGCCATGTCTTTTATACCTTTGGTAACCATAGGCATAAAAAATTGCACAACTAGTGGGACTGATGAATTTTCTGTAAAAATTTGTATACCACAAAATCATTTGCTAAATAGATACTAGAAAGCTGTGATTGAAAATTGTGTTGATACGACAACAGAGACATATAACATCTCTTGACCTCTGACAATCTCTCTTTCGTAATCTCCATGCCCTTATGATGTATTGTGAAGACTTAAAGGGTTTAGCATTGTGTTTCATTTTAGTTTATTAATCTACTTCTATTTCTGTGCTTCTATTTGAATTCAAATTGAGAGAGAAAATTATTTAAGTGCATCTTTTTAATAAAATCAGATATATAGAGAAGTAGAGTCAAGCATCTAAATGATGAGATAGTGTTTGCTTTATGACTTGAGCCTGCAAACAATTTTAAAAAAAGAGTGAAGGGAAAAATGGATGATGAAGGGTTTTGGAATGTTTTGAAGAAAAACACGCTGCTCTGCTTCAGGGGCTTAGGCATTAATTCCAAAGGGAAACTGAAGGATAAGCTCATCTTGTTGCTTATTAACGTGTATTGTGCTTATTGAAGTGACACAATCCTGCATGGGATGATGATGAACTTCTAAGGCCATGCAGGGACAAGACAACGAGTGCATCAAGCCACCAACATCTCATTTTGATAAGATGTTTATGCATGATAGACATGACATAATATGGATTTCACATTTGTTGGGATTTATTATACAATAGAACTTTAAGCCTTGCTAATTATGTGTTTGTTGGATGAATACCACATATGGATATGTTTTGAAGGCAGCCATTGTTAGGGCTTATGTGCTTGAGGAAACTCTCTTCATTTTCTTGCATCTGCTTAACTGAAAAATGGAAGATGGACTGGCATTTTCTTCTGCAAGACAATATTAAGGTGGGTCAGGAGGGGTCCACTTTTTGAGTTTTTTGTGATTATTAAGTACCATTGAGGTAAAGTTGTCAAAATCTTTCATCAGATTATATATCATGGACACAATGGTAAGCTTGAAAAGCTCATCGCCATGAAATGATTGTTCACATGCTGATGTGGATATAGTGAATATCCTAGAAGAGTTCAAAACAAATAGATTATACTTAAAGGAGGAATGGCTTGAAAGGGGTTATAATGGTACAGCCTAGAGAGTCTCTAATTAGGAGAGAATCTCTATTCAAGTTGAAGGATACCAGAAAGTAAGGGGAGAGTAAGTTCTTGATAGGAGTAGGAAAAGATGTTTGACAAATTTTTTGACTTGGGAGGGCTTGAATTTTACAAGTGAAAGAGATTTAGGAGCTGTGTAAATTTTTGGACAAAACAGAACGAGTCTTGTCTTTATAACTGGAAACATATGTGCTATTGAAACTATGAAACGTTATACAACTGTCTGATAGTAGTGAGAGTTTGGGAGAATGATATTATATGGTCCAAACTTCAAAGCTTTGGTTTGCTAAGAGTAGATGTACACATTGAATAAGCATGACAAAGATGAGAATACTCCTGATGCTTGCTAAACCTTTACATGGTTAAGATGATCTGTATAATGGATGAAATTTAGTATTTACCATGAGTTGAGGATGTTACTAGGTTTTTTTTGTTGTGTGGTGAAGGGTCTTGGTTTGTGTTGAACAGTTGGATCAAGGAGGCCACAGAAGTAGGTGAATTCATTAAGAAAGAATGTAAGCTTGCTTAATTTTTCCTGGATATTGCTTTTTGTAGTATTATGTGGGTGCAAAGTTGCTTATGATAACGGCACAAGTCAAAGTGACTGGTTTGTTGGTTAGGACGTGCTTCTGTAATTGTGCTTCATCAGAGTGCTGAACTGGTGACAACAAAGCAAATCAAACAATTCATTAACATATCTTATGGCATAAGAAAAACTGATAATTTATATGTATGGAAGTTTATTTTGGATTTCCTTTATATTATGTGGCTTGGCATCAATAAAAGATTTGAGTGGTAAAACCATGGAAGCAATTGACCACAACATGATCTGCCTTCTAGAATTTCACCATTTATTTACGGAAATCCTGAGAGGGTGCCTGAATTGTTTCCCAAAGATTGTTCGTAGTGAAAACTACTCTTTAGTGTTCCTCATTTGCTCGTCGTATAAAACATAAGCTTAGTAACCTTTTCCTTCTAACAAATAACACTGTACTGTACTTGATCGATGAGGAACTGGATCCGTGTTCCCAAAAAGGATTCTCTGGCTGGAAACCTTAAAAAGGTGACTCCACTTACAGAAGGCTGTCAAATCGTGGCATTCCCAATTTTCTGATGACTTGACTTCTTTGAACTTTTTTTCATTGCTTATTAGATAATCTTCATTGTAGATTTGTCTTAAGCTGGTTGCAAGAAACTTGCTTAATTGAACTCAAGTAATGCCACATGGCTGTCAGATGTTGATGTTTGGTTTCAGAAATTAAAATGTGCATCAGTTTGATTCTACTGCTTCCTTCTTATGTTGTATGGCTGCTGCTTGCCTTTTCTGTGCCACTATTATTTCCACTTTATGTTGGTAGTCTTTGCTACATCAACTAAACTAACATTATTTTTCTTTATACCTCATTTCCACTTGCTATTTTCCCTTGATTGTATATTTGCTTTGACTCCTTCAGTGTTGCAATTTAAAATGATTTATGTTGGCTAGAAATTCTGGTTATAGCTGGAAATACATTACTGCTAGCTCAAGACAGCAAATAGTTTGTTCTGAATGGACATAGTTTCTGTTATTTGATATCTTTTGCAAGTGACTTGTTCTCTAGACAATTCTGATCATGTCTGTTTGAGTACTTATTTGAGTAGCTTCATGATTATTATGTTTCCATTTTTTACTCGCCCCCTAAATGTGTGTGCAGCCAGAATGCTCCATTTTATTGGATACACTTGAACAGTCTGCTTATAATCCTGAAATAGCCATTATTCTTTTAAAGAGCCTTCATCGAATCCTACAGCTTGCCGTTGAACAAAGTCTTGCTTCTTTCAAGTCACTGAATGCAATTGCTCGGGTGCTTAAGGTTGCATGCATTCAAGCACAAGAACTGAGAAAGTTAACTTATTTAAGTCCTCTTCCGGAAGATGAATTTAATGAAGGGAGTCTAGTCAAAAGAGACCAGATGGCTTCTTCTGTTGAGACTGCTGAGGATTGGTTCACATGCATGGAGTCTTCCTTTGAGCTTTTAACTGAATATCTTTGTATGGCTGAGAATGGAAAAAGTTTGGTTTTGCATAATTCCACTTGTATTGATTGCTTGTTTGATTTATTTTGGGAAGAAAATCTTCGAAAGCTTGTTTTGGAGCAAATTCTTGGATTATTTAAGGTTTAAGCACTCCCATCTTTGCGTTTTGTTCATTTTTCTAAATTTATCTTTGATAGTAAAAGTCAGTCATGAAAAAATTATTTTCAGTTGCCTCCATCATCATCAGAAGATCATACAGCAAAGTTGCAGCTTTGCTCCAAATTTCTGGAAACTTTTACTCATGCAAAGGAAAGGGAAAAGTGTTTCGTGCAATTGTCAATTGATCTGTTAACTAGCATGAGAGAGATTATTCTGATTGATAAAGCGGTAAGTTACCTGATACGCTATCATGCATATTTTTCTGATGATACGTCTGATTGTTCTTCTTGAAGTTACTGAATAGGTTTCTGATGTATGGTCCAACTATGTTATTTTTCACCAGTACTTTCAGAGTTTGTTTCGTAGTGGAGAGTGCTTTTTGCACATTGTCTCTTTGTTAAATGGGACTCTTGATGAGAGAATTGGGGAGCAGTTGGTCCGTAATGTTCTTCAGACACTGACATTGTTGCTGACTGGAAATGATGATTCAAAGGTATTCTGTCATTTTTCCAAGGTTGTAGAATATGTTATGATATTATATTTGTGAAAGCATTTACTTACTGCTTGATGATCTGAGCATTCCTTTGTTGCTCTGTGAGTCAATTTTAATTTGTATGATAAATGTTAGAGAAATTGGTTTGGCAAAAAATAAATGTTTGAAAATAATTTGACATTGTTTGCAAGTGCTTGTTGAAATCAATTGGGAATCGGGAAATTTTGATTATTAGTGCATTAAATAACAAACCTTAGGAACATATAATAATGTTTTCTAGTCTGCTCTTAGCTTTTGTACTGTGTCCCAGTAATGAAAGTGTGGAAATTGTGGTGAACAATACTTGGAATGTGAAGGGAATAATTCAGCACAGAGCAAGGTTTCTCTCATGCTGCAATCTACTAGATGGCTTCGCAAGAAGTGAACTAGAGAATGAACAATCAATCCTAAATATTGAAAAAAAAATCATTTTTAGGAACTTTATGATTTTAATTTTTTACTCTACATTCATAAATTGTACTAAAGATACATTCGTTATATTTTCTTTATCGTACTTAACCTAAAACCTTTAGATTTAATGCATTTCTCCATAATTCTAATTTACGATTAATCCTAGCTTTAGTTTCACCTACTAATATTATAGCATCTGCAAATAACATGCGCTATGGAATATCATCCTAAATATGTCTAGTAAATTCATCCATAATTAAAGCGAACAAGAAGGATTAAGAGTAAATTGCTGATATAAACTTAGTGTAATAAGAAACTAATTAGGTTATTGTTGGTACCTTTTACACTAGTAACTATTTATCATACATATCTTTTATTATATTAATATATTTAACGAGCACTTCTTTCTTGTCTAACACGCACCATAAGATTTTTTTAGAGACTCTATTATATATTTTCTTTAGATCAATAAAACCATATAAAGATTGCCTCTTTTTTCTATACTTCTCTATTAACCTTCTAAGAAGAAAAATCGCTTCTATAGTTGATTTTCTGGTATAAAACTAAATTGATTCTCTGATATTCTTGTAATACATCTTAACCTATGCTTAATTATCTCCTTCAAAAGTTTTATAGTATGCCTAATGAGCTTGATACTATGATAGTTATAGCAATTTTAAATATTTTATATATTCTTATAAATTGGCATTATAGTGTTCTTATATTAATTAGGCATATTTTTAGTTTCTAAAATCTAATCAGATACATTTACCATTCAAGTTACTCCAACATTACTTAAATATTTCTAAACTTCCATAGAAATCTTGTCAAAGTCCTATAACTTTTCTTATTTTCATCATTTTTCGTCTTTTTTACTTTGGATATCTTAATTCTATCAGTATACGTAATAACTCTATCTTTAATGAAACTAACAAGACATCCTAAATTATTTATATGATTTTTATTTAATAATTTAATAAAATTATTTTTTTATCTTTTTTTGATTGTCCTCCTTGACAAATTTATTATTATTATTTTTAATCATTTAACTTGAATGATATCTTTAGTTTTTCTTTTTCTGAGCCTTGTAATTTTGTATATATCTTTCTTTTCATCTTTAGTTTCTTACTTGCGATATAATTCTTCATATGCCTCTTCAGGTTTGTTGTAGTGGGAACCAGAATTGTTCCAGTAATAGACTGGTATAGTTCTATATAGGGTGTATCATACCTAACTGGTAGCATACCAGTTAGGTAGACCAAGGGGCCCCAAGCCATGAACCTAAATCAGGTTGTTCGGTTTGTGCAGTTTAGTCGGTTTGGAGTCAATTTGGTCGGTTTGGGGTTGGTTTGATTGGTTCTCCCTTGTACCGAACCAAAAGGCCGGACTGTCCTAGTTTTGAATCGGTTTTGTTCGGTTCAACCTGGACCGTTTGGTTCGGAACAGTTTATCATTCCTTGTTCTCTACATTTAAGTAGTTTTTTATAATATTCTTTGTTAACCTTAACTACTAATTAAACTTTCTTTAAAGCCATTGATTGTAGAACAAAGTCCATAAGTAGACTTGGGTGCCTTTGTCCATCACTGTATCACAATAGTAGACTTTAAATAATTGTTGGTACCCATCATATATTACAACCATATCTTTAGAGCTAAGTATTTTGCAAGCTTAAAAGATGACCAAAAGGTTTTTAAATCTACATGAAGCTTTATGCTTCCACTTTACGTATTGTTTTGGCTGCTAGAGGAACTATGTAACTAGTACTCATACAATTCAAACTACCTTGATTGCTCCAAAGTCAATATGTAATTTTGTGGCCATTGAAACAAAATGTACATCTTGTCACCTCATTTTTTGGGTGATTCTAGTTAATTTCTTAGATGGAAACCACATTGGCCCAAAATAATGGTATTGAAATGCAACTAAAGTTAGAACTTACAAATACCTCTGATGGTTGTAAGCATATTTTTAGTTCCTATAAGTTTACAGCAAAAGATCTACAGTAAGTCTACATCTTTTTCCACCAATTATGAATGAACATTTTGCTAATATTTTGGAAGATGTATTATAGCATATACTAAATTAAGTACTAGATTGGACTTATGGAGGAAAGCTTTGGAATATAAATGCTTAAAGATTAGTAGAATAAAGATGAAGTATATGGAATGTGAATTTAATAAGAATATAAATGAATATGTGATATGAATTTAGATTGATGACCAATAGACACGAGCAACCAATTTTGTTACCTAGGATCTCCCATACAAAATAATTAGGAGATTAATGAAGTTGCATGTAATAGAATTAAAGTTGGTTGAATGGAGAGGTGCATTTGGAATATTATGTAATAGGCACTTAGCTTAGAGACTTAAAGGACACTTTTATAAAACTATAGTAAGGCCTGCCATTTTAAAGTTTGCAATGACATGATTTAGTATTTTCCAATACATAATACTAGTTAAATAGATGTTTTCTTTATTAGAAAGATTGATCGAGTTTTTTTTTCTAAAGATTGTAAAGTTTTCCTTGGTAAAAGTTCAAAGGTGCGATTTAAATTGATGGTTGTAGAGGGGTTTTTCAAAAACATTGGAGGACTAAAGGATTAAAGAGAAAGAATATGTGGATTAGGTGGTGGAATTTGAAAGGAGAGAAACTAATAGCTTTAAGGAAGGATACAATGATGAAGGAAAGGTTTATATGGAAAATTGATACTATACGAGAAGAGCTGAGAAACTAATGGCTTTATGGATACAATGGAGGAAAGGTCTAGATAGGAAAATTGATATTATATGAGAAGACCTGACTAATAATATTATTAGAAAGGTAGTTGTAGGGATACTAGAAGAGTCAAAAGGAAAAGAGCCATATGATAAGAAAACTTAACGGTGGATGAAAAATTTAATTAGCGGTTAAGGCAAAAAAAAAAAAGAGTGCTATAAAAAACTGGCTAAATATAGGAATAGAAAAGCATATGAAAATTATAAGATAGTTAAGAAAGAAGTTAAAAAAGATGGTATAGAAGGCAAGATTCAAGAGATATGAAGAATTATATCGCAAGCTAAAATTGAAGATGGAGAGTGATATCTTTAGAATTGCAAGATTTAGAGAAAAAAAAGCTGGAAATGTGATTCAGGTTAAATGTATTAAAGAAATGATAAAAAAGTTTTGGTTAAGAATGATAAGATCAATGGAAGATGAAGAAGCTATTTTAATAAATTATTAAATAAAAAATCTTGTAGGTAATTTAGGATGCTTATTAGTCGTAGTGAGGATAAAAGTATGATGCGTACTAATAAATTATGATATTTGAGGTAAAATATGTTATGGGAAACATGAAAATAGAAAGAGCAATAGGACTTAGAGGAAATTTTGATTAAGGTTTGAAAATATTTATATAATGTAGGAGTAACTTGAGTAGCAAATTAATTTAATAAGATCTTAGAGACTAAGAAGATGCCTAATGGATGTAAAGAATACTATAATATTGGTTTATAAGAATAAAGACGATACTTAAAACTACTTTATCATAGTATTAAGCTCACAAGTTATCTGCTAAAACTTAGGAGAGCATATTGAATATAAGTTAAGATGTACTACAAAAATATAATAGTATTAGGTTTTTTTGGTAGAAAAATCGACTATAAAAGCTTTTTTTTCTTAGGAGGTCAATGGAGAAATATAGAAAAAAGAGACAACATCTTTACATGGTTTCATTTATTTATCCGTTAGATATATTAACATAAAAAGATATGTATGATTGAGCGGTTAGTAGTCTATGGACTACTAGAGGCAATACTGGTGAATTCCTAATGACAATAGGTTTACAACAGGAATCTGCTTTTAGTCCTTACCTTTTTTCATTAATTATGGATGAGTTTATTAGACATATGGAGGATGATATTTTATTTTGCATGTTATTTTTAGATGATATTGTACTAGTGGAGGAATGTAAGAGTTAATCGTAAGTTGGAATTATGGAGAAATGTATTAGAATATAAAAGTTTTAGATCAAGTAGGATAGAGACAACATACATGGAATGCAATTTCAGTACAATTAGAAATAGAAATGAATGAGTACAATTTAAGACCATCAAGTTTTTAAAAGTAATTATTTTTGATATTTAGGATTAATCATTCATAAGAAAGGGGAGATTAAGGAGTAAATTAGATTGGATGAAATAGAGAAGTGCAACTAAAATATTATGTGATCATAGATTGTTGAAGGAAAAATTTTATATGATAGCTATAAGACAGTTTATGCTTTATGATATGGAATATTGGATAGTTAGATAATTATATGTATACAAAATGAATGTGGTTGAAATAAGAATGCTGAGATGGACGGATACAAGAAAAAATATAAGAAATGAGGTAGCATCAATTAAGATAAATTGAGGAATTGACGGTCTGATTTGAACATTTGCAACATAGATCCACGGATGCATCAATGCGAATGAGGGATTTTATACATGTAGAAATAGAAGAGGTAGAGATGTACTAAAAATTAAGCAGGAGGAGGTGATAAAGATTTGAAATCTTTGCATTTTAATAAAAATATATCTCAAAATCGAGCAGAGTGGAGAAAAAGGATTCATGTAGTTAACCCAACTAGTTTGGGATGAAGGCTTTGTTGTTGTTATAGTAGTAGTAAGGCTTACCATGTTGTATGGCTGAGAGTATGGGGTAATAAATATAGTAAATGGAGAAGAAATGAAAATAAGTTAAATGTAGCAGCAATAAGAATGTTAAGATGGATGTTTGGTAAAACTAGAATGATAAAGTAAACCATGATTATATTAGAGAAGAGTGATGGAAATTTGATAGAGATGATATGAACATGTGCAACGGAGGTTTGAGGAAGCTCTAGCAAGGAGAGGTATTTTTGTTTGTGTTGATGGTGGTAAGAAAGGGAGAACCATGATAACATGGATGGACATTGTGAAGATAATATGGAGAAACTTGAATTCATGGTTTTAAGTCCCGATGGAATGGTGCATGTCCTTACCATCCCATCCTGATCCTATGGGAAAACGGGACCGGGATGGGATGGGACCCTAAAACCCAATTTTGCATAGGAGGAAGAGAAAAAAGGAAAGAAAGGAAGGGTAGAAGGGCAAAAATGAAAAGATGGAAAGAAGAAAAAGGAAAGAAAAAAAATGAATGGAGAAGAAATAGAAATAATGAAGGAAAAAGTAAAAAAAAAGGTAGAAGGGAAGGGAGAAGAAAAAGAATGGGAGGAGGAAGAGAAGGAAGAAGGAAAATAAAGAAGAAGACAAAAAGAAAGGAAGGAAAGATGGAAGAAGGAAATAAAGAAAAAGAAACAAACAAAATAGTAAAAAAAGGGAAAGAAGGTGGGGAGAGAGATGAGTCTATCCACTAGGATGCTTTTGTGAGAAAGCCATTGGGATAAGGTAGGATGGTGGGGCATCCCATTCCATGAAGAAACCAAGACACTTCTATCCCACAAGATTCAAAATCTTGGTTGGAATAACTTCAGAAGTGGCTTTAAATAGAAATAGTTGGTGAGTGAGGATCATAAATCCAGCCCCAAATAATTTGGAAAAGGCTAGATGGTTATTTTTTCTATTGTCATTAATGTACCTAGAAACAGGGGACCTCCCAAGTTGAAAAAGACCGGGTAGTTCTAAATTGGACTCGAATATCAAGCCAAATGAAACCTTGTTGAATAAAAGAATCCATGCTTATTCCCAAACCCTTGAAAATGATTTATCTTTAGGCTAGACATGTAAAAGTTATTTAGAACCATGAAATTTTACTTCTAGATTTTGAAACCTAAAAAAAAAAAATTTAATTTTAGAGTTAATATTTCAAAATCAGTGCGCTTTTTGTCATCAAAAGTCAACTAGAGCTTGTTTGGTATCTAGGTGCAATCTTCAAGGAAAGTTTTCATGAATTGCTGTTGGTTGAGTGTGTTTTTCTTGTCATGTAATAGTCAGTCTATAACAGTATTCAAATGAAACACATTTTCTTTAAAAGGTGATGGCATGGCAGTATTGGGAATCTCCATTAATATAAGTCTGCAATTTGTTTGCTCCTCTAATGCTCCTGTTATAATGTGGTCAAGGACACTAATCCCCGCAGGTTACCCTTTTATTTTTACTGGGCAATTCCCATACTTCATAACTGCAGGCATCACCACAGTTGTTTAGAACCATAATGCTTATTTGCATGTCTCCAGAGCTGTCTTGGGCTTTTGAACACATTACACAATAATGCATCCTTTTCATTGTTACGGATAGATTCTTGAATATTTTTGGCTTCTTTATTGTAATTGCCTCGTCCTCGTTTACTCAACACAATGTCCTTAACCTACTGCAGTCATGCTTAGGGGTGTGTATGGGTCAGGCTGGGTTGGTTTAGCGATTTTTTTAGAACAAAACTGATTTGAATCATTTTCTTAAAATTGAAACCAAAACCAAACCAATTGTTCCAGTAAACCAGACCAAGACATTTAGTCTCAGTTCGGTTTATTGGTTTGTACGTACGTATTTTAGATGACCATGAGATCGGTTTCATAGCTAATTTTATGTGGTCAAATGGCAACTTATTTATAATGGAAAAGAACATAGCTTTCACATAGCGCAATTATTTACACATCATTGTCATAAGTCAATTTTAATTTAATACATATGGAAATATATGTGTATGGTTCAGTTCAGTTTATATTGGTTTTTTAAGAATCCAAACTGAAACCAAACCAACTTTTTTGGTTTCAAAAATTTTAAATTGAAACCTAACCGATGAATAAAAAAAATCAATTCATACCAAACCAAAATCATGGTTCGGATCGGTTCTACGATTTAATCAGTTTTCTTGCACACCACTAGCTGACAAAAGTCTACAAAACTTATTTTACTAATAAATATATGTAACTATATAATGTTAAACCTTACCAGCAGTTGTCTTCTTGTTTACTTTTGAAGGTGGCTTTTAGAGCACTTGTTGGTGTGGGATATCAGACATTGCAGAGTTTGCTCTTGGATTTCTCTAAGTGGCAATCAAGTGATGGACTTCTAACTTGCCTTCTTGACATGCTTGTGGATGGGAAGTTTGACATGACAGAGAGAACTGTTATAAAGGTTAGCAGTTGTAGTGTATATCTGCTTCATATATTCACGTAAATAATGATTTACTGTTCTCTTCCTCTTGATGTTTATGGTGATATTGTGATACATTTGATAATGCCATTATTATGCTGCTGGCACAAGCCTGCTCAATAAGTATAGCATCCTGCCAATGAAATAACTAATTTTCTTTATTTTTTTTTTTTTGGGTGCAGAATGAAGATGTGATATTACTTTTTCTAAATGTTTTGCAGAAGGTTTGCATGTTTTCTATATTTCTTTATCCTTTTTCTTTTGTTTCTAATAATGTACTCTAGTTTGATAATATCTGTGTATTCTGGTTGACAGAGCAACACCTCACTGCAGCATTATGGACTCGATGTGTTCCGATGTTTGCTAAAAGATTCTATCACAAATCGAACTTCATGTTTCAGAGCAGGAACCCTTAGTTTTCTACTAGATTGGTTTTCTGTAGAAGAAAGAGATGACATAATTACAAAAATTGCTCAGTTAATTCAGATCATCGGTGGGCATAGTATATCAGGGAAGGACATACGGAAAATATTTGCTCTTCTTCGTAGTGAAAGGGTTGGATCTGTGCAGAAGTACAGCTCATTGCTTTTGACAAGTGTTCGTTATATGCTAAAGGAGAAAGGACCTGAGGCATTTTTCGAGTTTAATGGCCATGACTCTGTATGTTCTGGGAGCACCTCTTTGTTCTTATCCCTCATTCTGTGCTTTTGATTGCATTCTAGTGTCATATTATGCTACTTTTAATGATGGTAGGTTGAATCGTGCTGAACTGGGATGGTTAGTTGGTTTTGTCTAGTACAAGGTTCAAACTGGCCCATACTAGCTTGAACCTGCTGAACCACCAGGTTTGATTTGGTACGAGCTAGTTTGGCTCGATTTAATGGCTTGGGTGGGTCATAGGTGTGGGTTTGGGGAATAAAAGAGACAGGGAGGCTGAGAGTATCCTGTGAGTAAAAAGCAAAGTGAGGCGCAAGGCATGCACTTGAGTGAAGTGAGGTTTATTTTTTGGAAATAAACGATAGAATAATTTATATATAAGTAAGGTTTATAACACATAATAGAAAAATTCTCTTTTCTTTTTGATAAGTAGAATCATCTAAGTTATTTTAGAAGAAAAAACTATTTAAACTATTTTCAAAATCTTTACTCATTACGAGATTCTTGATTGGACTAATTTTTCCTTTCTTTAATGGAAAAAAGATTAATGAAAACAATAAAATGGTTAAGAAAAAAGCTAAAAAGACCGTACGGAAGACTAGATGTAAGGCATATAAGATATTATATCATAAGCTAGAAATTAAAGAGGTGAGAAAGACATAAAATTGTAACAGTAAAAGACTAAAATATAGGAAATATATTTCAGGTTAAATACATTAAAGATGATGATAAAAAAGTTTTGATTAAGAGGAAAGAGATCAAAGAAAAAGAAGCTATTTTAATAAATTATAGAATGAAAATCATGTAGATAATTTTGTATGCCTTGTTAGTTCCATTGAGGATAAAGTTACGGTGTATACTCATAGAATTAAGACATGTAAAGTAAATGAGGCTATTAAAAAGATGAAAGTAGTAAAAGCTATGGGATCTGATAAGATTTCTATAGAAGTTTAAAAATATTTAGATAATATTGGAATAAAGTGGGTGATAAATTTATTTTAATAAAAGTTTAGAAACTAAAAAATACCTAATGAATGGAGGAAGAGCATTATAGTACCAATTTATAAGAATAAAGGAGGTATTTAAAATTGCTCTAATTATCATGGTATCAAACTCATGAGTTATATTGTGAAATTTTGAGAGAGTAATTGAACATAAGTTGAGATATATTATAAAAATATAAGAGAATCAATTTGGTTTTATGCTAGGAAGATTGATCATAGAAGTTATTTTCCTTTTCGGAGGTTAATGGAGATGTATAAAGTAAAGAAGCAAGATTTTCATATGATTTTTATTGATTTTAAAAACATATAATAGGGTTTTTATAAAAATCTTATGGTGGGTGCTAAAAAAGAAAAAAAGTACTTGTTAGGTATATTAACATAATAAAAGATATATATGATGGGGCAATTAATAGTGTGAGAACTATTGGTGGTAATACTAGCGAATTTTTTATCATAATAGGCTTATATGAGGGATTTTTTTCTTAGTTTCTGTCTTTTTGTTTTAGTTATAGATGAGCTTACTGGATATATTCAAGATGATATTTCATGGTGCTGTTATTTGTAAATGTTATGGTACTAGTAAATGAAACTATGGCTGAGGTTAATTGTAAGTTAGAATTGTAACGAAATGCACTAGAATTTAAAGGTTTTAGGTTAAGTAGGATAAGATAGAATGCATGGAATGCAATTTAAGTACAATTAGAAATGAAGATGAATATAGAGTATAATTTGGGGACTTTGAAGTTATTAATAATGATCATTTTTGATCTTTAAGATCGATTATTTATAAGGAAGGAGAGATTGAAGATGATGCTGTTTATAGGATTAAAGAGGTTGGATAAAATAGAAAAGTGCAATTGGAATACTATGTGATTCTAGAGTAACTACCAAGTTGAATGAAAAGTTTTACAGGACAATCATAAGATTATCTATATTTTATGGCATAAAATGTTGAACAGTTAGAAAAATATACATACTTAAGACGAATGTGATGAAAATGAGAATGGTAAGATGAATGCATGGTAATATAAGAAAATATAAAATAAAAAACAAAATCATTCATAAAAGAAAGAGGTAGCTTTAATCAAGGATAAATTAAAAGAAGGACAACTTAAATGGTTTGGACATGTGCACCGTAAACCTAAAGATACACTTACGCAGAAGAGTGACTTGATACATATATAGAAAAAAAGAGATAGAGACAAACTAAAATCATATGAGAGGAAGTAATAAAGAGAGACTTAGAATTTTTATATCTTACAAAAACATATAAGTTAAAATAAAGTTGAATGGAGAAAAAAGGATTTATGTAGCCGACCCCAACTAGTTTGGGATTAGGCCTTTGTTGTCGTTTTTGTTGTTTGGAATTTGAATGCTTGCCAAGTATGGTTGATTAAATGAGAAGTCCATCTTGAGAGGTATATGCATCAACATGTTAGACTATAGTTCTTCAAGTATTTTGATGCTTGAAAATATCACGAAGTTCATTCAGAAAGGCAATTCTTGTACTAGCACTGTTAGGATGGGGTTAGCTTTGAAGACGACTAGAAGCAGGATACTAACATGGCTTTAGAAAGGTTCTTAATGTGTCCACAAAGAAAACTGGGATACTGGATCGCAATTTGCTGCATCTTGTATGAAAAGGGGAACTGGGGTGGATAACCACAATTTTTACGACTGCATGGGTTATAAAGACGAAAAGCTAGTTAAAACCATATGCACTTTTGAACCAATTGATTTGATGGAAGTCCTAAACATATTACCCAACCGTCAAGAGAATTATTTCATTCATGGCAAAAATGGTTTTAATACTAGTCAGAACTGACTTGAGGTTGCACAACATTCTGAGCCAAGTCCAGATAAAGCTGAAAGCCTGAAGCCAGTTTTTTTACTCGTTCCACCGTCTCCTTTTTCCTAGTTCATGGTTTCTTTTATTCAATAGGAGGTGACTCTTTCCGACAAATGCTTGCCAAACAGAAAGGATGTGAAGAAGCTCTTGATTTTAGAGAACTATTGAATGAGGTACTTCAAGAAAAAAAGCTTTCTACAGAAGTAAAGGCTACACATCTGGTTAATAACTGATCCTTTTAAAGGTTTCTTCTTTGATTCCAAAGGTGACTTATTTTTGTAAATTCTGTTATTTAAGTGCCAAGTCTGTCCCCCTTTGGAAATTGATCATACATCTGGTGGAAGGCAATCTTTGTTGGTGGACTACATTCATATCTTCATCATGGTTGTGCTTGGTCACTATTCAAGAATTGTGTGGAAATATTCCTCAGTTTCTTTGATTGTGATCAAAGATTTTTGAAACCCTCTTTTGATTTGTTCTTCTAATAATTGTTTTTATGATGCTTCCTTTTTCATGGCAGAACATAATGTCTGGGAAAACTTCATTTCAGCCTTTCAGCTTTTTGACATAGGGAGCTAAATATTGCACTTCCTGCCATCATTTACATGATGATGATGCATATGCTGCTGCACTAATTTTCTCTACAGTCTTCACCTTTTTTTTCTTTTTGGGAATATGTTATGCCAATTTGACATATCATGATAACCTAGCTGTAAGCAAATCACACAAACATATTTTTCCTGGGAATATGTTATGCCAATTTGACATATCATGATAGCCATAAGGAAATCCCACAAACATATTTTTCCTGTTCGTGTTAAGCCTATTTCTTGTGGTATTGATGATGTGGCTATTTTCCCATTGTGTTGTGCCTGAGTTTTGTTGTTGCTGGTCTACTGTACTTTTTTTTTTTTTTCCTTTGGGAATTGCATATTACATTAGTTTAGGTGGTCAAACAAACTGCTAGTATTTGGGAATAGTGTTATTAAGAATCTAAATTTTTCCTATGTTATTTGCTGATTTTTTCATTTCTTCATGAGAGTTTTTAATTAGTAAGTGATATTGCTTTCTTCTGGCAGGGAATTGTAATCAAGTCTCCATTGCAATGGCCATATAGTAAAGGATTCTCCTTTTCATGTTGGCTCAGAATAGAGGACTTCCCTAAGAGTGGCATAATGGGACTTTTTTCTTTTCTCACTGATATTGGAAGGGGGTGCCAGGCAATGCTTGGCAAGGATATGCTGATTTTTGAGGTATAATTGTGCTGGCTACCAAAGCTTATATTCCATTGTTGTTTAGCATTGTCCATTAAGAATTGTTCTATTGAAAGCTCACCAACTTGAGTGGGTGTTAGTTACTTTCAGCCATTATTATTATTATTTAAGATTAGTAAGAACAAAAACCAGCTTGATGTTGTGCTCATGTGAGATGCAAGTGACAAGAAAGGTGGATGGCTGTGTGTGTTAAGTTCTTGTACATTTTTTGTTAGATGATTAAAATTCTACCTTTTATTTTCCATAATTCCATTATGTGTCTTAGACAGGAGAAAGATCTAAGCCAAGTAGGTGCATTTAATAAATATGCAACATTGTGGTGCTTAAAAGGGAGGTGACAGTTGAATGTCCTGCTAGACAGATGCTTGCTAGATGTTTGATTTATATAATAGTAGACGTGAGCTAAGAGAACCTGAATAGTTATAAAAAAGATATAACTATTTGTAATTTGAGTGTTGACTCAGTCCTGAATAGTTATAAAAAAGATAACTTTTTGCCTTTGGCAATGGTAGTTGCCTAGTAGATTATCTGCTCCTTACTAATGCGAGATTGCTCTCTTTCTCCCTCTACCTTGATTTATGAGATCCTTCTCTACTGAGAAGAAAACTATCAACCTCATTACAATTCTAACACCTAATTACAAGAAGAAAGGTACTTGTCTTCTAATAAATCTATCCTATTTCTAATAAAAATATAAGTTGAGATATTTACACAAAAAAAATGACAAGGCTTTCTAAAACCACAAAATTCAGACTTAAATTGAATCTGATATAAGAAGACATCAAACTAAAATAATGCAAATTTGTAGTGATTTCTCTTTGTGAACATATATGCATGATAGGATTCTTTGAAACTATTTTAACTTGAAATAATATTCCAAAATCACCTAAAATAGTGGCTTGGAAGATCAACTTAGAAATAATATATGAGAATCGAGTATCTAGGCTCTATCTTTTTTAGTCTTATTGGTGAATAGAGTCCTCTTTTGCCTAAAATAAATTTCATAATTGAGGGCCCAAATCTTTGGTTCAAAATTCAAGGTTTTAACTCTTGTGGGATGAAGCCATTCTGATTTTTTTCATGAAACAGAATGTACTATTGTCTTGTCCTATCCCACTAGTTAGGATAGAGGGTTTCCCAAGATTCACCGATTGGAACGTTGTTGGGATGGTCCCATTCCAACACTTGGGATAGCAATCCATCTCAGTTTCTCATGGGATATCCCATCAAGCCCTGAAACCCTGTCAAAATTGATGGCCATTTTAGTTGAATTATCTCATATTATTACAAGTATTCCACAAAACCAACATGCCTATGGTTGGAAATCCTCATTAAAAGCCATATTTATGAACTTTCCCATAGGTGGGCCCCATTGTTGGGATTTTCATTTTGGAGCATTGTTCACTTAATAAAATGGATTGTTATTCATACAGTTGTGATTGATGAATTAAAGACAGGCACCAAGCCTTATATTGGTTTTGCCTTGAAATAGTATTGGTATTGTGAGGATGGATCATCTGAGAAAGTCACTATTAACAAGAGTAAGAATTAACTGGTATGCAACCTGTCTGGTCAATACAGATCTTCCGTGCACAGCTGGTACGAACCATTATTGTCATTCCAAGAGAGAATCCATGTCCTGCACCCATACGCATGAAGTTTTCTTATAGAAATGGTACTAGTGGCACCATATCAAACAGACAGTATACCATAGGTCATAAACATATATACCATTGGTCATAATCATAGATATCCTACTTAATTGATGACCATTGCACAATTTCTTGACTCGTTAGGGCTTCCTTTTTATATTTCTTAAGGTTAGAAATGAAAGTTGACGTTTAATTTATACATTTTGTGTTGGTTGGGGATTGTATGATAACATGTTCTTTTAAAATAATAGAATTAAAGTAGAAAAGCTCACTTGTATTTGAGCTTTATGGCCTGAGATCAAGTCCCAAAAAAAATAGTTTTTTCGCATTATATGTTGCTATAAAATTTAGAGTTTTACAGCTAGAATTTTATAAAATTTATTTCAACATAACCTAGAATTTAACAAAATAATTACATTTTAAAATGAGTACAATAACAATAGAACTATAAATGCATTTTTCAGTACACAAAGTGGACAAAATAGCAGCAGGAAAACTTAACATTGCATCCAGCAAAAATTTATATTCCTTATTATGATGAGCGGAAAAATATTATGAGTCATGAAATGACTGATATTGTCAACATCAGTGTAATTTTCTTTCGGCATTTGCTACACATGATTAATTCTATTTATAGTTGAGATGTGTAAATATTTGATACTAATTTTGTGCATATTTGCCACAATATTCTCATTTCTATGTTTAAATAAGTGAAACTTTTAGGCTTAAAAAGAGTTAGGTCAACACATGACCTAATCTAGGTCAAACCCAATTAGGTCTAGTCTAACTCAGTTCTATGGACCCTAGTGTTGGGTCTCTGTCAAACAATATGACCTATTTGATAAATCAGATTGGGTCTTTGTTATATGCTTCGCTACCCAATTCAGACCAGACTTAACCCTTATCCTAACCATGTCTAGAATGGGCCCGATAGAAGATCCCACTCGACTTTGTTTCAATCTGACTCAATTTAAAAATCCGCGAGTTTAAAATCATTGAATGCTTAACCATTGTGTCATTAATTTTCTGTCTAAATATATAATGAATAATGTATTTTTTTTAATCTTGCATTTGATTCAAAGAATGAATCCAACATGGATTTGGGTGCATTGGGTTGGGTTTAGGTTCTGCTTGACCTGATTTAGCATGAATGGTCTCGTTGGTGCAAAAATCTTAAACATATTTTGGGGACCAGAACCTAATTGACTTGGCTAGTTGATGGGTTAGGTCTTGGTCTAGAACCATGGCTAGAAAGAAAATCAAGTTGTTCTTGTTTTTGGCTTGTCCTAGCCCAATGCTTGTTTGGTTGTAGGGCATATTCAACACTAATTACATGACTATTCAACATTAGCTGCCGCTGTCACCATATTCCAACTTATGACATTGCTCGCTTTTAGATGAGCATTATATCCATGGTTTGGAAGGGGTGAAAACCCACCTGGATTTGATTACATTAATGCTTTATAATTATGTCTTCCCAAGTTGTGGTTGTTACACTACATATACTTTTCATTATTGATGTTACAGTTGGGAAAGAGTTTAAAAGTGCACTTTATTTTTAAGAATGTCTTAAGTTGTTAGGTGGTTTACCACTAGAATGATTGGATGGCTCTAGACACCTGAGATTTGTTTAGAGTGATGATAGATTTTGGGTATTACATTAATATGATTGCTGTCATTGCAGCAATTGTGGTTTTTCCCACCACCATGGTGGAACCCTTGCACTCATGTGGGGGTATGAGATACAGTCAACAAGAATACCATTATCTGAGGGACTGATTTTTATTCTAGGTGCATAATTGGTAAGCTGTCCCTTAAAGAAAACAACTTATTTTTCCAATTTGGCTTTAATAACTTTGGGGCTTAGTCTATGTATCCCCAATTGTTACCTTGTTCATGTTTAAAGGGAACTTACTAGGATTTTTGATAGGATCATGAGGGAGGGTTGGGTTCAACATGGGAATTGATTCGTTAACTGGTTTTCCAAGATTAATTATTTGAAGGATTTAGGGTGAATAGGTTTTATCATCATTGCTAGAAATGTTCTTAGGCAGTAAATGATGTGATTTCTATATCTATGAGCTAGATAATAAATACTTTTTTAATAGTGACTACAAAAGGACATGGATTGATGGAGGATTGGATTTGCCACACATGTTTGTGTGTATGTGGGTTCATTCACGATATCGCAAGATCTCACAATCACATGCTGCACAATGTTTCTGAAGTGTTCAAGTAGACTTAAAAGGTTAGCCCATGAGAGGAGGGAGACGGAGTTGACCAAAGCTAAGCCATATAGAGGCCAATGTTGATTTAGATCCCATCTCTAGGACTTGTATTTGTTCAATGTTGGGTCAAGTGTTATTAGGATGTTCTTGTCTTAAGACTTGGAATGGATTATCATCCTAGTGATTCAGTCGGACACGTTTTTTCTTCTTTTTTTTTTTAATTATATAGAAGAGACTGGTGGTTCTTTGTCAAAATTTGGGTTTAGCTGAGGATTTTTTAGCCAATGGTTTGATTATTATGCCGACGCCAGTTTTGGTGCTAGCCAAGGATTGTCGAACCAAATTGAATTGGTCTGTTCGGTCGAACTGATCCGGTATTGGTTTAGTTTGTCCTTTAGGTATAGTACGATAGCCGACTCTTTTCATTTTTTTATTTTTTCATGTTTTCTCAATTTTTTTCTTTTTTATATGGTATATGAGGTGCAACCTCTTATGAGATCACATCCTCTCTCCTCTTTTAGTAAATGCCATTCTTTCCCTCTTTCTATCTTCTTAAGATTTATTTTTAAAGCATTCCCCATTTGAATTCATTAAAAATATCAAAAAAAAATCAAATTTCTTAAGAATAAAAGGTTAGCTCTCTTTCTCAAGAACAAATTTAGAGAATTTCAAAAAATAGTGCTTTAATAAGCATTAAGTTAGGGTACTTTTGCTCTAAGTAAAAAATTCAAGAAAATCAATTTAATATAGAAATGATAAGAAAATAAGATATCAGAGAAATTATCTCAAGATATAATGTGTAAGGCTTCATCAAACCTGTAGGATTTTCAGACATAGATAGGATCATGGTAATATTGATCCTCACACTAAGCTACGTAGACTTGATCTACAACACATGAAAATAATTAAATTAAACTTGCTATAAAATTCTAAAGTTAAAACATGTTTTTTAGGGTCTAAACTATGATGTGCTGCTAGATTTAAATAATTTTGAATGAAAATAAGAGAGAGAGGAGAGAATGTGAGTTCACAGGAGGCTCTGAGCCTCGTATGCCTCATTAAAAATAATAAAAACAAAAAATATTACAAAAAGGTTCGAATTGGCTTGAACTGGTGGTATGCCATCGGTTCGATGTTTAATACGAGTGGTATCGATTCAAAATATTACAAAAAGGTTCGAATTGGCTTGAATTGGTGGTATGCCATCGGTTCAATGTTTAATAAGAGTGGCATCGATTCAACACTTGTTCATAGTTCTGTGGACCTTGGTGTTGGTGGATTAAAAAATTGAAAACATAGCAATATTTTTCAATGAAATGCCATTGTCAATCATATCATTAACAGAAAGTTATCAATTTAATTGAAATA
Organism: Calamus simplicifolius; assembly: GCA_900491605.1. Taxonomy (NCBI): domain Eukaryota; kingdom Viridiplantae; phylum Streptophyta; class Magnoliopsida; order Arecales; family Arecaceae; genus Calamus; species Calamus simplicifolius. Next base: position 1,160,623 of record UESW01003962.1, read on the forward strand.
ACAAGAAAGCCTCTAGACCAAGGTTTGAGGACCAAGCAAGACGGTAAGCATCCCGATCGTCCCTTATCATCTCTTTGAGATTACAGGATATTGGATGGGTGCAGGACACCCATGAGGGTTGTTCCATCCGTCCTACCTTCATCGCAGTTGAGACTCATTGATGAAAATGGAAGATGATTACGGTCCGAATATCTTGCTGACCTCATCAGGTTATCCTTTTTGTCATTTCACCCGCTGAGAGACTAACCTCTTCGATCCTCTTTTTGCTCGTCTTCAATATGTGGAAAGGAGAGATCAATCGGAGTATGGAAGAAACAAAAAGGGAATGTGAACAAGAGCTAAAAGTGAAAAGGAAAAACAAACTTAAGGGTAGAGGATGGTGGGAAGAAAAAGTTTCTAGCAACTCTTGACTAGAAGGTTCTAGATAACCTTTTCTTTTCTAAGTACATATATTTAGTTAGTTTCTACTCAACTCATCTAAGCCTTTTCTCAACTATATGGGGTCGGCTACATGAATCTGCTTCCTCTACTTTGCTCTATTTAGGAACAAGTCGATATTCAAATTACAAATAGTATATCTTTTTTAATTATTTTTGTCCATATTAGTTTAGGTCTACCTCTACCTCTATCCTTATCATGGATTGTTAAAAGATCACTCTTTCTAATTGGAGCATGTAAAGATCTATGTTGTATATGTTCAAACCATCGCAATCAATTTTCTCTCATTTTTTTCTTCAATTAGGGCTACTATCATTTCTCTTACATGTTTATTTCTAATTCTATCTTTTAAAGTTTTACCACATATCCATCTTAACATATGCATTTCTGTTACATTTAATTTATTAACATGTTTCAATATTACTCAACACTCTGTTCCATATGGCATAGTTGGCCTAATAGCAACTCAACTCATCTAAGCCTTTTCTCAACTACATGGGATCGGCTACATGAATCTGCTTTCTCCTTTCCACTCTATTCAAGAGTCGACATTTAAATTATGAATAGTTATATTTTTTTTAATTATTTCTGTCCATGTTAGTTTAGGTTATCTCTATCCTTACCATGAATTGTTAAAAGATCACTCTTTTTAACTGGAGCATCTAAATGTCTACGTTGTATATGTTCAAATCATCGTAATCAATTTTCTCTTATTTTATCTTCAATTGGGGCTACTCTTATCATTTCTCTTATATATTTATTTTTAATTTAATCTTTTAAAGTTTTACCACTTATCCATCTTAACATATGCATTTCTGTTACACTTAATTTATTCACATATTTCAACATTGCCCAACATTCTGTTTCATATAGCATAGCTGGCCTAATAGTAGTTTTATAGAATTTTTCTTTCAATTTTAATGGGATGCGCCGATCATACAATACTTCCAAAGCACTCTTTCACTTAATCCATCCTGCTTTAACTCTATGATTCATATCTTCACCTATTTCACCTTCTTGCTGGATAATTAATCCCAAATACCTAAATTTCACTCCTTAATATTTTTTGGCTTGCAATCTTCACCGTTTCTTCATTTGTATTTCTCCTCCCACTAAAATTACATTTTATGTATTCAGTTTTAGTTTTACTAATCTTAAAACCTTTACATTCTAAAGCCTCTTCAAATCTCTAGCTTAGCATCTATTCAGATTTAGTTTCATCAATTACCACTATATCATCTGCAAATAATATACACCATGGGATATCATTTTGAATATGTTTGGTTAATTTATCCATAACTAATACAAAAAGATACGGACTTAAGGCAGATCCTTGATGTAAACTTACAGTAATTGAAAACTCACTAATTTCTTCTATTGTTGTTTTAACAATAGTTATTGCTCTATTATATATCTTTTATAATTCTATGTACCTTTTGATTTTTTTCTCTAAAACCCATCATATTATTTCTCTAGGTACTCTATCATATGTTTTTTCTAAATCAAAAGATCATATGAAGGTCTTTTTTTTTTTTTTTTCTATATCTCTCCATCAATCTTCTTAATAAATAAATAGCTTTCATGATCGATCTTTTAGGCATAAATCCAAATTAATTATTTGACACCAAAGTTTTAGCTCTTAATCGATTTTCTATTATTCTCTCCCATAATTTCATTGTATGACTCATTAGCTTAATCCCTCTATAATTTACATAATTTTGAATATTTCTTTATTTTTGTATACGGGTATTAATATGCTTTTTCTTCAATCATTCGACATTTTTTTAGTTGCCATAATCCTGTTAAATAAATTGATTAACTATATGACTCCAATTTCTCTAAGCCTTTTCAAACCTCAATAGGGATCGCATCTGATCCTAATGCCTTTGTATTTTTTATTTTACTCAAAGCCTTTTTAACCTTAAGAATGCTAAATCTATGAAAAAATTTATGCTCATTTGTTACTCCTAGGTTATCACATCCTTTTACCCTTAAATTTAACAAATTATTTTTATTTAATAATTTTTTAAAATAACTTTTTATCGTTCTTTTATCTCTTCTTCTTTTCCTAAGACTCTTTCATCTTCATCCTTGATACATTTAATATAGTCAATCTTTTGTTTTCTTTTCTCTTAGTTTTGCTAATTTATATCTAGTCTTTTCACCTCTTTCGTATCTAGTCTATTATATAAATCATCATAGGCTTTAAGCTTGGCAATACTTATCGTTTTTTTAATTTTTTTCTTTGCATCCCTATACTTTTTAAGACTTTCTTCATTCCTAGCCTTTTGCCAAATTTTATAGTTTATCCTTTTAAGCTTGATGGCAGCTTAAACTTTCTCGTTCCACCTTTAAATTTTCTTTCCTAGTCCTACTTTTAATTCTCCTAGAACTTTTTTTTGCTATGTTTTTTTTACATTTAGTTGTTTTTTCCCATATTAAGTTGGGATCACTATCTATATTCATAGTCATTATTCTTACTAACTTTTCTTTAAATAATTCTAATTTTTTTCCTTTTAAATTTCACCATTTAATTTTTGAATTAATAGTTTTACGTTTTACTTTAGATTTCATTTTTATCTAAATGTCTGCTACCATTATCCTATATTGTGAAGTTAAACTTTCTCTTGGAATAACTTTACAGTTTTTGAATGCTATTTTATCTATCTTCCTAATTAAGAAAAAATCTATTTGACTTTTATAAGATTCACTTTTAAATATTATTAAATGTTCATCTCTCTTTTTGAAATAAGTGTTTGCTATTGTTAGATCATGCGTCACTGCAAAATCTAATAAGCTCACACCGGCTTCATTCCTATCTTCAATCCATATCCATCATATACCATTTCATATCTATCCCTCTGTTTATCTACATATCCATTAAAATCTTCTTCCAAATATATCTTTTCTTCTTATGGTTTTTCTTGTATTACTTCATCCGTCTTCCCAAAATTGTCTTAGTTTGTTGGTCTAATCTTACTTGTGGTGCATATGCACTAATTATGTTAATTATTTTATTTTAAATTATAAGTTTTAGTGATATAATTTGATATCCTTTCCTAGTTACCTTAATAACATGTTCTTTAAAATTCTTGTCTACAATTATTTTTACTCCATTTCTATTTTTATATTTTTTAGTGTAATATAATTTATATCTTGTATTCTTATTTTTCTAGATTTTTTACCTACCCATTTAGTCTCTTAAGCATATTATATTTACGTTTCTTCTAATCATAGTGTTCACTATTTTCATAGTTTTACCTATTAATGCTTCTATGTTCCATGTTGCTACTCTAAGCTAACTATTATGGACTAACTTCTTTACCCGCACTCGTCCGTAGTGTGGGAACCCTTGCTTACTTATCATCGCACCCGGGCGCCACACCATTTTTTGAAACATCCGAAGGCAGATGCAATACGTCTCTTAATGGGGACGTCCTAGCCCTTCTCATAGTTTGATTTATCAGATTCATGTTTTAAGGGTTCTAACGGAGTTTTACGCTAGCTGTTAGCTACCTAACGCAATCCTCCTTTATCCGGGCTTGGGACCGGCCTTGGCAGAGTTAGCTGGCCTAATAGCAGTTTTATAGAATTTTTCTTTCAATTTTAATGGGATGGGCCGATCATACAATACTCGCGAAGCACTCCTCACTTAATCCATCCTACTTTAACTCTATGATTCACATCTTCATTTATTTTACATTGCTGAATAATTGATCCCAAATACTTAAATTTTTTGCTCCTTGATATCCTTTGGCTTACAATCTTCACTGTTTCTTCATTTGTATTTCTACTTCCATTAAAATTATATTTCACGTATTCGGTTTTAGTTCTACTAATCTTAAAATCTTTAGGTTCTAAAGCCTCTTTCCAAATCTCTAGCTTAGCATTTACTCCAGATTTAGTTTCATCAATCAACACTATATCTTCTGCAAATAACAACATCATGGGATATTATTTTAAATATGTTTGATTAATTCATCGGTAACTAATACAAAAAGGTATGGACTTAAGACAAATCTTTAATGTAAACCTATATTAATTAAAAACTCACTTTCTCCTATTATATTTAGTTAGTTTAATGTAATTTTAATTCTTCATAAATGTTTGAACATTGCTGTCCGCTGTCATGGTTATTGAGAGCGATTAAGGAATCCTCTTAGTGAGAGTTTGATTCCTAATCCTCACAAATTAATTTTGCATTATATTTGAATTTTTTAAAAATAAAAAATTTACCCAAAATAATATTTTAAACTCAAAATATCTCTTATTTATTCTGCTCATCTTTAAAACAATAATTTAAACAATATTTAAAACTCAAAAAAAAGGTTTAAGAAACAAGAAAAAAAAAATCTCTTATTTATTCTATTTATCTCTAAAAAAATATGTTACACTTAGGTGCCCATTTGTTTTAAACCTACTAAAGCTTTACTTAATATACTCAAACTTTCACATGGGTCTAATTTGATAGTATTTAAAATACATGGTTAAGTGTAATTGTCAAACTATATAGGCATAATCTGATAAAATTTAAAACACATGGCAGTTAAGTGTAACATTCTAACGCATAGATACAATTTGATAACAGTTTAACCACAGGATAGTAATCTATGTTTTCTTTAACATTATTAGTGCTAATACTCGTCAAGTAGGTTAAAATAATGCAACAAAGTAAGTTTTTGGGAGGATATGAATAGATTAAGTCAAGAGATACCTAGTGGGGAAAACATATTTGTAGGAGGAGATTTGAATAAACTTGAAGGAAAATATAATAGGTTTTGAAAGAGTATATGGAGGTTATATATTCAGAGATAGAAATAAAGAAGTTATTTCAAATTTTGCAATGGCATATGATTTAGTATTAGGCAACCTTTATTTTAAAAAGAACACTCATTTATGATTGATCAGGTTGTTTTTATAAATATTGCTCGGTTATGCTAGGTGAGAATTCAACCACACAACATAAATTGATGGTTATGAAAGTTTGTATTCGAAAACCGAGTAGAACTAAAAGGGATAAGGATGTGAGGATTGGGGGGTGGAATATGAAGAGAGAAACTAATAGCTTTTAAGAATAGAATAATAAAGAAAATAAAGTATAAATAGAGAAATCAATGCAATATGAGAAGAGATGACTAATAACATTAGAAAAGTTCATTTAGAGGTTAAAGTAAAAGAAAATGCTATAAAAATAATCTAAATATTGTTAGGATTGTTAAGAAAGAAATAAAAAAGTGGTATGGAAGGCTAGATGTAAGGAATATGAAGAATTATATAGTAAGTTAAAAATTAAATATGGTGAGAAAGATGTATACGAAATAGAAAGACTAAGTGAGAAAAATTAGAGATATTGTTTAGGTTAAATGTATTAAAGATAACGATCAAAAAACCTTTATTAAGTAGGATGTGATCAAAGGAAGATGAAAATATTATTAAAATAAATTATTAAATAAAAATAATGGAGATAATTTAAGATGCCTTGCTAATTTCATCGAGAATAGACTTATGATGTATACTCATAGAATTAAAATAACCGAGGTAAAAGAGGCTATGTAAAAGATGAAAATAGGAAGAACCATAGGACCTGACAAGATTTTTATCGAAGTTTTAAAATTTTTCTTTGATGCTAGAGCAAGTGATGAATTTATTCAAGAAGATTTTAAAGATCAAGAAAATGCATAATGAATGGAGGAAAGCACTATGATACCAATTTATACGAATAAAAGGGTTATTTAAAGCTGCTCTAATTATTATGATGTTAAGCTTATGAGTCATACTATGAAACATGAAACTTTAGAACAGAGTAATTGAGCATTGATATGCATTACAATAATATCAGATAATTAATTTGATTTTATGACAAGAAGATCAACTATAGAAGTTATTTTTTCTTCGTGGGAGGTTAATGGAGAAATATAAAGAAAAAAATAAGATATTTATATAATTTTTATTGATTTAGAGAAAGCATATGATAGAATTTCTAGAAAAGCCTTATGGTGGGTGTCAAAAAAAGAGTAGTACATGGTAGATGTATTAGTATAATAATAGATATGTTTAATGGAGTAGTTATTAGTGTAAGAACTAGTGATGGTTCTATTAATGAATTTTCTATTACAATAGGTTGATATCAGGGATTTGTTCTTACTCCTGACCTTTTTGCTTTAGTTATCGATAAGTTTACTAGATATATTTAGGAAGATATTTCATGGCATATGTATGTAGATGATATTGTACTAGTAGATGAAACTAAGATTAGGTTTAATCATAAGTTAGAATATTAGAGATGCATTAGAATTTAATGGTTTGATGTTGAGTAGGACAAAGGCAGAATACATGGGATGCAATTTTAGTGCTATTAGAAATATAGATGAAAGTAGAGTAAAAATGATGACCATGAAGTTTCTAAAAGTAATCATTTTCGATATGTAGAATTGATTATTCATAAAGAAGAGATTGGAATGTTATTCATGGATTAAAGCATGTTGGATGAAATAAAAAAGTATAGTTAAAATATTTTGTGATTGTAGAGTATTTATGAAGTTAAAGAAAAAAAAACTTATAGGACAATCATAAGACCGGCTATAGTTTATAGTACGAAATATTGAGTGGTTAGAAAATTATATATGCACAAGATGAATATGCTTGAAATGAGAATGTTGAGATAGATGTGTGGTAATAGAAGAAAAGATAAAAGAAAATGAAGTCATTTGTATAAAGGTAGAGGTAGTACTAATTGAGGTCAAATTGAGGGAAAGACAATGTAGATGGTTTGGATATGTGCAACGTATATCTAGAGATGCATATGTGTGAAGGAGTGATTTGATATATGTAGAAGGAAAAAGAGAGAGATGTTGAACCAAAATTATATGGAAGGAAATGATAAAGAAAGAGTAAAATCTTTGCATTTTACATAAAAATTGACTCAAAATTGAGCTAAATGTAAAAAAAATGGTTCATGTGGCTGATTCCAATTAGTTTGGAATTAAGGCTTTGTTGTTGTGGTGGTAGTGGTTCACTTTAGATGATTATGAAATTATTTGATCTGATCTCTCTATCTATCTATCTATCTACCTACCTACTTGATATATCTTTTTAATTTTCCGAGTTGTTACTTTCATTCTGAGATGCATTAGTTAAAGAACAGTAGGATATTAATCACTGCTTGCCATCTGAGGGATTCATATTTCTTGCAGTGCATCAACCAGAAAAGGCAGTCAATTCTACTACCTCTAAACCTTCTTCCCAAGAAGTGGCATTTCCTTTGCATCACTCATAGCATAGGGAGAGCATTCTCTGGGGGAAGCCTGCTCAGATGTTACGTTGATGGTGATCTAATATCCTCTGAAAAATGCAGGTCAGTAGAATCCCTTGAATATCACTCATTATTTTTTTTCTCCGCATCTATCACCATGTGATATATGGTAAACCCTTTTTGCTTTGTTCCGTACTAGGAAAAAAATTGTATATAATATCACTGTGTTTCAGGTATGCAAAAGTCAGTGAGGTTATGACATGCTGTACAATAGGAACAGAACTCAGACCTACTGATGAAGAGCTCCACTCATTCAATTTTGGGAAGATATTTCCTTTTTTTGGTCAAATTGGTCCACTCTATACATTTAATGATGCTCTTTCTTCTGAGCAAATAAATGTTATATATTGCCTTGGTCCAAGTTACATGTATTCATTTGTCGGTGATGAAATCATTCTTACTGCTGACAATTCGCTCTATAATGGAGTTCTAGATGCAAAAGATGGTCTTTCAGCAAAGATCATTTTTGGCCTGAATGCGCAGGTTTCACTTCTTTTTTATTAAATTTTCCTTCACAATATGGCCTCCCATGACTTTGTTTAAGGTTGAACAAACTAGCTTCTTTTTTTATCTCCAGGCTAGTGATGGCAATTCTTTATTCAATGTATCATCAGTGCTAGAGAATTCTTCTGAGAAGAATTCATTTGAAGCTATGGTTATGGATGGGACAAAGTTATGCTCTCGTCGCTTATTGCAAGAGATTATTTACTGTGTTGGTGGTGTTTCTGTGTTTTTCCCACTTTTGACCCAGTTTGATAGGCCTGAAACAGATAATGGGCAGTTTGACTATTCATTGATTGGATCTTTTGCAAGTGATAAACTTGCAGCTGAAGTTATTGAGCTTGTTGCATCTGTTTTAGATGGGAATGTCTCGAATCAACAACAGATGCTTCTTCTTTCAGGATTTTCTATCCTTGGCTTCTTATTTCAATCTGTTCCACCCCAGCAATTAAATACAGAAACACTCTCAGCCTTAAAGAATATGTTTGAAGTCTTGAGAAATTGTGGTAACCAGCTATGGCTTTCTTTTGCTAATTTGTATATTGATGATCTATATTTTAGATTGTATTTTTCACTTTGGGCCTACGTGCCGACTTACTATTCTCTATCTTACCCAGGTATGTCTGAAATGCTGCTAAAAGATGCCATTTTACGAATGTACTTGAATCCACATATTTGGGTCTATGCAAATTATGAAGTGCAACGAGATCTTTACATGTTCCTCATTCAGTATTTTGAGAATAACAGAACCCTGTTACCAACACTATGTGGGCTGCCCCGGATGCTAGATGTTATACGCCAGTTCTACTGGGATAAAGCAGATTGTAGGACTGCTGTTGGAAGCAAACCTCTGTTACATTCTGTAACTAAACAAGTAATTGGAGAGAGACCAGGCCTCGAAGAAGTTCATAAGATACGTCTTCTTCTGTTAAGTCTTGCAGAAATGAGTTTAAGGTATATACTGCTGTTCACATATTTCTATACCTTCATGATTTTTGGGCTTTTCAATTATCTTGATTTTTTTTTTTTTTTTTCGTTGCATGTGCTCCTGCAATTGTAGCATTTTCATCACTTTTTCTATCATAATTTTTGAAAGAGAGACATTGGGTTTGCAGGCAAAAAATTTCACCACCTGATATAAAGGCTCTTATTGCCTTTTTCGAGAGAAGTCAGGATATGGTATGCATCGAGGATGTGTTACACATGGTTATTCGTGCTCTCTCTCAGAAGCCTTTGCTGGCATCTTTTCTTGAGCAAGTAAATATGCTTGGTGGATGCCACATTTTATTAATCTCCTTCAGAGGTGTGTGCTTGTTTCCAATAATTTGACATAAATATCTTGATTATTTTTCTTTTATAACATTATACAAAGAAATGTTTCATTAAAAAGCTCAACAGCATCTTAGTAATAAGCAAACTATGGCAAGCATGGGATAATTGTTTTCATGTGTTCACTACAAGGTCAAAACATCGAAGTTATCTAACTTTTTCTGAGTTAGAAAATTTATAAAATTATTACTTAAGTAAAAAAGATAATTCATTGGGTGATCACGTTGTACATTTTGGTTTTTTTAATAAGAATCATTCATATTTTATCAGTATTGTCCCAACTACTATTATATAGCATTGGTTCTAAAGCAGAGGACATTTTACCTTTATAATATTTTTAGTCATATAACATTTACGTTTTATTTAATAATTAGTTATTTCATCATTAATTTTACCAAAACCAATGTCATGCATCATATTATTATGAATTTCTTCTAATATTGTCTATACATCATGTTATTTAAATCTAGGTTCCATAATTGAAACTAAACAATAAAAATATGAAATTGTCAATATTTAATAAATTTTAATTCCACTAGTTAAATTATATCTTCTGCAATCCTATAAGTTGCAAAACAATCGGTAATATTATAGATCCATTGCAAAACAAGGGTAGAGGTGGGATAAGTACCAAATAAAATATTAGTAGCATTATAAAAACATTTAAAAATCATATGGTAATATTTCAAGTAGTAATTTGTTTTACATTTAATAAAAATTGTTTAGATTTTTTTTTATCATAGGCAATATACAAAATTTTAAAATCTTATTTTCTAATTCGTAAAGATGTTATATATTTAGTGGCATTTCTATTTTTACTTACATGTGATTCAATAACATTTATGCCGTCTTATATAGCTGAATTTAAGATGTGACATATATATCATATATGAAATAATTTTCTATGTAAGATGCTAAGCAAGTATTGTTTGAGTAAACCAACCACATTATGATCAGCAATATCATCCAAACTAATTGAAAAAAAATTATCATGCATGTGGTATTCATGTACTTTTTTGTATTATTGAACTAAATTTGTTGATGGCATGGTATTCGTGTTGATGGCATGGTGTAAAATTCAAATTATTTAAAATTAATAATTCATTTCTTTTAACCCAGTCATAAATCATAACCAATAAAGTGAGGGTAACATAAATATAAGGTAACCCAAAATTGTTACTATAGATATTAGAGGCAACTGATATCCTACCAATAAAATTTGAAAAATAAGAAATCAAATTTTGTTTATATAATAATCAGATTTAGCAGTATTTCGAGAATTTTTTTAATGTGCAGGATTTAAGGCGATTTCTATATATTCTTCAAAATTTGAATTATCAACAAAAGAGAAAGCATTTTAATGATAAGGATAGAGGTAGAGGTAGACCTAAATTAACATGAACAACAATAATTAGAAAAGATACAACTATTTGTAATTTGAATGTCGACTTAGTCATGAATAGAATAGAGTGGAGGAAGTAGATTCATGTAGCCGACCCATGTAGTTGGGTAAAGACTTTAGATGAGTTGAGTTGAGTTGAGAAAGCATTTCAATACTAAAACTTAATTTTGATAATTCTTTTCTATTTACGTCTAGGGAATAATAAAACATTGACAACTCACCCTGCACCAAATTTAAGTTAGGTTTGGGTGGAATCATTAGTATTTTTATGCTTCTTCCAGTGTTTGGTCAGCTAGTCAATTTTCTCTGAAGTGTTGCAATTGTAGTCCTTGTAAATGGTACATATAGCTTGGATCCCTTTGCTGGTGATCTCTTTAATGGTGAAGTGCATCCAGACATTAGAAGTCCTAGGTGTAGTCTTGGACTTCATGCTCGAGGTATAAGCACTAGTGGCTGTACCACAGTGGGGGCCATTGGTTTTTGTTTATGACTATGGTGTGCCGAGATGGATCCCATAATAAAAGGAACTTTGTGTCAATGTCAAGACCAAAGATCTCATAGGGTGGTTGAGAGCTACTGGCACTAGACATTATAGAGACTAGAGAGCTTGTGAAGAGATTAGGAATGCTTGTAGGGGAAAATTAGGATAACTTGTAGAGAGATTAAGAGAGCTTAGGAGATCTTATAGGAAGATTAACAGAGCTTGGGAAAGATTAAGAGATCTTAGGATTTGGTGTGGGGTGAGGGCAAGGAGTTGGGAGTATTTATTAGGGTTTGGAGAGCCTATAAATATTCCGAATAACCTTAAAAACTAGCCATTTATGGATATTGAGAAGGGCAAATAGGTCTTTTTAAGCAACAGATATGAATATTCTTGAAAACTTGCCCTCTTTGACCGTTGAAAAGAGCAAATGTTTTTTTTTTTGATTATAAGAAAATGGATGAAAATATCTCTCAATATATTGATTTATGGCTGTTGGTGAGGGGCCTTTTTGAAAAATGCATAGCAGACCAAACGAGGCCCATCGTATGCCATGCCATGTCGGCTTAGCCTGCAATGGGCCATGCCATGCCAAATCGTGTGCTTAGGCCCTGTCGGCTCGTCATAGGCCATCATGTCTGCACAGCCAGTGGGCCGACAGGGTGAGTCCAGCACGGTTACTGTATCAGTCATGCCATGCTTGGCATGGTCCGCTTCATGTTAGATCGGGCTACTTGGTCCATTTGGCACCTCTATTGACTACCAGCAAGTAACCTCCCGCTTCATCAGAGTACTAGTCAATGCTGAGGTTGCACAACTTGGTGTGATGCGCTGTAATTTAATACCATTTTATACCTTGTGATATGGTACCCTCTACATGCTTGCCTTGTGCTTTGATTGGTCCAGTATGGTTTGGCATGGTTGGCATAGATCTGCACTCAAGACCTTGATCGCTGGTTCCATCAAGAGGTGTTTGGTTGCGGAATAAATTTTGGAAGCTTTATATTGGATGGATGAAGGGATAGGCCTTTTCCATAGAATATGTGGATTTTGCTATTTTGTTAACAGAATAAGCTGAGGAAATAATTTGTATTTCATGGCATAAACCGAATTGTCCTCTTACTTTTTTGGGTGTTAGTGGCGTGGATAAAAGAAAAGTGAACAAATGAAAAGCACATATAATTGACATGAAGACATTAAGTCATCAACATAACTTCAACCCTAGTTCCACTTTGAGTGCTTGGTAGGCTAGCCAAAATCTTCTATTTAGGGTAATGCACCCACATTAGAATCTGCCTATAATCTTAAACTGATACCTACTTCCTTACTAGAAGCATTTCTCAGATATCTAGTTCTCTAAGCTTGCACCTGCATCAACTCCACCACCCATTCGTGGATACAGCCACTAAGATTAGGCTCACAGACATCTAGGTCAGATTCAAAATTTGAATTTTGAGTCTGAAAGCCAAAAAGGAAGAAAGAAAGAAAAAAAAGCAATGTTTTGGTCTGGTTAATTTTAAAATTATGTTGATTTCATGTGTGGATTTGTGCTCCAAAGGTACCCAAAATTAATGCGATTTGAGCCTTATTATGGTAGCATGCGCACATCTCTAGTGTACACATGCTATTGCTAACATTATGTTTCCCAAAATTAATTTTATTTATTTTAAAATAATAATATGAAGTATAGAAAGTAAACCAAGAGAAGTTTTAGGGTGTTATGGGTTGATGCCCCAACTACAATTTGTGAGGTCGTGTCCACAGGAAGAAAATTGCAAGCATTTGTGTTGAATTTGGTGATTTTCAGGCATTTTTACATGACAATATTTTAAAATATAAGAAGGGTTACTTCAATACCTTGCAAGTGTTTCCTTTAGTGTCCATGCTGGTGCGTATTTATATCAGCTATGGATTGGGTTAGATTTTGGATAGTTATATAAAGTCAAAGAATGCAAATAATACCTTTTTGGCTAGCCTTTTGGAGTAAGATTTGAAGTTATTACAAATGGTATTAGAGTCCGGGCTATTTATGGACTCGGGGACACTACAGATAGACTCATGATGTTTATGAATTGAATTGGATGCTAGTAGTGATTCTAGACCCTTAGCGTAGTAATGAGGCTAATAGTGATGGCCGAACTATCTTGAAATGAGCCAAACCTCCTGAACTGGCATAAAATCAAGATAGTTTGGTAGTTTAGTTTCATACAGACCTAAATTGGACTTGTATTAGTGTACCAAGTCATACCAAACCACCTTATATTGTGTGGAACTGCTCGGTTTGGCCCGATGCAGTGGTGGACATGGGTTCTCGGTCCGCCTGATTGGTATGTTGCCGATTTGGTGTGGTACGAACTGTATTGGTCCTATATCAATGCAGTACTAGTATCCGATTCAACGAACCTTGAATGCTAAGGCTTAAACAAAGGGAGTATATGAAAGCCTGTGCTGGCATGTATTTAGGTCCACATCGGTTATACATTGGGTAGATGTTAAGTACCTGTAAAATATCAAAGAGCACAAATAATACCTTCCTAGCTGACCTTTTGGGTAAGGTTCTGGGTTTTTTATAGTTTTTAAGCTTATAACCACATTGATCTGGGTTGAATTGGCCGGTTTTGGGCAAGAGAGAGAACTAGAAACACTCTTTTGTCTCCCTCCTCTCCCTGATCAAAATTTTGCTTTCTGATTTGCCATCGATTAGAACCAGCAGGTGCTACCGGTAGGTACCAAGCAGTGCAGACTAGGAGGATCTGGTCCTGCTTGGAATTAGGTGCTGACTTCCCCAGTATCACTGGTTCTTTATGCTAATGCAAACCATCCTTTAAACCTTGGTTTGAGGTACACTTTTGGTTGCTTGCTTATTTGCCAAGTATCATTGGATCTTTATGGCCCGATTTTGTTTACTGGTTCAGACCCATGCCAACCATCCTTTAAACCTTTGTTTGAGGTGCACTCTTGGTTGCTTGCTGCAGCAAAAACTATATAGATAAAAATAACATTATCTAAAGTTTAGTGAGAAGGGCTAGATTCTTTTTATTAAATCTATGGTAGAGATGTTACCTAAGGTTGGGCTCTATTGGAAGAATCATCACTAAATGTACTCACGCTTTTAATGAGGAGAGTTATTATTGTGATGCTTTTAGAGGAATGCATCTGAATAAAATAATAATATGACAGGCATATGAAGGCTCACATCATGGTTTTATTCAAGCTTGGTGCATGATCTATTTCTCCTATAGTCCTCCAGTCCTCTGTATCATTGATTGGTCATAAGTGACAGGTAGGCATTAGTGCAATGAAAATAAGCAGATACATGTCAAATGGGGTTGAATGTGATTCAGTTATTTGAGGAGCGGTGAACGGAGAGGTGACCTTTAGCATTTCTCAAAATATCAAATAGCTGAAGATTATTATAGTGTACATTTGTGTTTTCAGATTTCAATATGCGTTTAGAACAAGCTTCATTTGCTATTCATTTTGGAATCGTCAAAATATCAATGGCCACTGCTTCAATATATTCAGTTTTTCTTCGCGTAATGCTGTTTGCTAGTCATAACGTATTAACTTGTGAGTGAATTTCAGCATATTATATTTCTTCTTTGTGATTCAGGGATTTCGAACCAATCAGGCTGCTAGGATTGCAGTTTCTTGGGAAACTGTTGGTTGGACTTCCATCTGAGAAGAAAGGAACAAAGTTTTTCAGCCTCTCTGTTGGACGATCTAAATCTCTCTCTGAAAGTCAAAAGAAGGGTGGTATCCTGAGGCCACAGCCAATTTTCTCTGCAATCTCTGAAAGAATTTTCAAATTTCCATTGTCAGAGAATCTGTTTGCTACATTATTTGATGTTCTTCTTGGGGGTGCTAGTCCTAAACAGGTAATGTCATAAAGTATTTTTAGTGTGCATATTCTTGTTTAGCCGTTGACTCTAGTTTCAGCTAGTAGAGCATCAATGCGTTTATAAAATCATAATACCTTCTTATAATATTTGTTTCTAATTGTCACCACGTTAAAATTTTCCTTTCAGGTCTTACAGAAATGTAGTCAATCTGAAACACAGAAGAATAAGAAAAATAGCTCCCCAGTCTTCTCTTCTCATTTTTTTCTTCCTCAGATTTTAGTTTGCATCTTTAAATATTTGGCAATTTGCAAGGATACTTCAACACGAGCAAAAATTTTAAGGGATCTTCTCGATCTGCTCGACTCAAATCCTTCAAATATTGAAGCTCTCATGGTACTGCTAACTTATATTTTCTTATAATTTCACAAATAAAAATGGCATGTGATTTTTTGAACATTTGGAACAGGAACATGGTTGGTCATCCTGGTTAGAGAGATCTGTGACGCTTGATGTGTTTAAAAACAACAAAATGGTGTCAAAAGTCCAAGTCGATAGTTCAATGATTAATGAATTAGTTCTTGTGAGAAATTTATACTGCATTGTTCTTTCTCACTATATATATTCTGTAAAAGGTGGCTGGCATCAGTTGGAGGAGACTGTAAATTTCCTACTGCTGAACTTTGAACAGGTGGGAGCAATTATTTCCACCATATTTTCTTCAATTTTCTGGTAGTGATAGTTCTAATTTTTTGATTGCACCTACAGGGGGAACTGCTACATCTACGCTTTCTCCGGGATATCTTTGAAGATGTAATTGGAAGTCTGGTTGAATTGTCTTCTGAAGAGAACATATTTATTTCACAACCATGTCGTGATAATACATTATATCTTCTCAAACTTATTGATGAGTTTCTTATTAATGAAAGCAGCAAAAAACTTCTGGTATTCAATAAAGAATAATTTCTCTTTGAACCTTAAGTTTCTGTTAAAGTGGCCTTTATTGTTTTAGCCACTGTAATATATATTCTTTTTTAATCACTGAACTGTTTCTTTCCTGCTTATAAATAATGTATTCTCATTCGGGTCTCCCTTTCATGTGTTTTTGTAGTTTCCTGGCATTGGATTCTCTTTGGGCTTTTCCTCTGATGGCCTACAACCAGAGAGTCCAAAAGATATCAGTTCTGCTGTAACTGAGATATTAAAGCTGGAGGATGACGATCGATTTCCAAGGTGACACTTCTACTTTTAGTTATATTAGATTTTGCTTTGTCACATGAGTCACATGGGAATGATACATGATGTACGTGACGTGTGTGAAGAGTGTGCACATGGTCATGCTTCTACAATTCAACTTAACTCATCTAAGCCTTTTCCCAACTATATGGTCATGCTTGTGCACATGTGCATAATTCATGGCCATCCAATTTTGACTAATGATCTGCTTCTTATTACTATAGTTATGGTTAAGAAGTCTTGGTCTATCAACCAGGGTAGCTAATATTTCAGTGATGACCTTGATGTTGTTAATATACATGCATATTCCACACAACTGAACTTTGAGAACATTATTCCATAAGTTTGAAAACAGTGTGAACAAAATGACATCCTTTTTAATACAAGCTATGGTGTTTTAATATTCCCTCTCTGTAACCTTCTAGACCATAATGACGATATCACTATCTTCGTGGACTCTGGCTACCTATCAATTTTATTCTATGATTTTTCATATATTTTACTCAACATTGCCATCTTTACTGCCCCATTGCATGCGTGAACCGATTGCTTTCCTAATAATCCATTTAACATGATGAAGTTTTCGATTTTGTAATTATCTGATATCTCCTTCAGAGCTTTAACCCATTTCATCAAGACCATCAATATCGGTGCTAAGGCTGAAAGAAAATTGTGGCAGTTTGAGTTAGGTGTGAACAGAATTTAATCACTGAAATGAATTCTATTTACAACCAAGGCATTTTTTAAAGGCCTGTTTGGATAATCCGAGAAGAAAGAAAAGACATAGGCTGGTCTAGGGCTATATTCACACGAATGCCTTCGGATTGGGTCGGCTTTAATCCCAGAGGGAGGAGAAGACATTGCAACAGGTCTCTTATTTTTTTCTTTTAACATCTCTGCAAGAATGGTCTGGGAGAGAAATCTGGTTGACATGGGTCAGGCTAGGCCTAATATTTTGTAATACTGGAAATTGTTTTTCCAATTCCAAGGAGCTACTAGGATTATGCCAACAGGCTATAGATGTCAATTTTTTTCTCATGTTGTAACTGGAGAGGGTCATGTGATATTGCTTGGTCTTGCATGGTTATTGATGCCACTGCAATCTCTTTTACTTGCTTCTAAAAACAAAGGATTTTAATTTAGTGTGAGTGTTGTGTGCATCCAGTCAAACCGGTCGATGAGCCAGCTTCCATGTGCGAAGTCTTAACCTCGAGTCACTGCTGTTCCTGGCAGTTGTGTGGATGCATAGCCATGTGCTTGGGCAACAGATTGGCTTGCAACTATATTGGTGGCCACAATCAATCTAGCATGCTTGCACATCCACATATATTTATATAGTGTTGTTGTTAAATTGCATAGGTGACCTGATGTGACAAATTTTCCTGATAGCTTTGGCAACCTTGTGGGTGAACCGATGACTGCTCTAGGAGCAAAGAATAAAAATCATTCAATCATCAACAATAACAGCAATGTTTAGGTTAAATTGTAATGGTATCTATACTTGATCTATGCACAAAATAAAAAATAAAAAATAAAAAATAAAACACCTGGTAACGTATACAATTGTTTAGCTCAAATGAGAAAGAGTTGGTTGCTTTTTTGATGTTCCATGAGCCTGGAATTGGTTCTATGGTTTGGAATGAAGGAGCTTTCAGAATGCACCTGTGATGTTAGATGTGCCAATTTGATGCAAGATAAACCAGATCGGTTTATATCTGTAATGACATATATACATGTATGCAAACTACATGTCAACACTACATACGTATGTGATGTGTGTCGGTTGCACGTGCACACACTCGGTTGCGCGTGCACACACCCGGCAGGAGTGAAGCTTAAACCACTGCTAAAAAAAAATTAATTCAAAAGATCACACTGTCAGAACCCTAGACACAGCAATATCTGCAATTTGACATCAATTTTATTTTATTTACATCTGTTATTTTTCTTTAGAGTTAGTATAAATGTTAAAATTGTCAGTATACAACTTCCACTATATGCCATATTGTTTCTAATTGTTGGTAAGAGCTCTGCAAAAGTGTATAATTCAGTGCTCATGTCTTGAGTCATCTTAAAACATTTTTTTTGAAAGTAGTATAAAAATTTGAATATCCAATAAAAAATTGATTTTATTACTTTTGTTGCTTCTGGCATTATGTGAGTTGCACCTTACCTTTTTGGCAATGCATAATCAATAACAGCAGTGTGTTGTCTGGATACTTGGTTTACATCATTATCCCGTTAGATTACGTGAACAAATTATCCTTAAATTCGTATAACTAAAAGTCAATGTATTTTCAAGTTGTCATCTGTTTGAAACCCATCCTTCTACTACTACTTCATGTATGATTCATGAAATGGGTCCAGCATTTACTTTTAAATTAATCTTAGAAAATTTTTTTTAGTCAGTCTTTTCACATTAAAAGGGTCCAGCAAAGATGATAACTTCATTTTGATTCTCATTATTAGTCATTGTCAACATAATGAAAAGCTTTGGCTTTATATTATCATCTTAACTACAGTTATTCTGTCTTTAGCATCTGCCATTATGTATAGTCATTTCTTTCTGGTCTCGAACTGTGTAATTTTCAGAATTCCATTAACTCAAATGTCTACAACTGAGGAATTTGATGGGATGAAAGATGAGTGGTGGGATTTATATGACAAAACATGGATTCTTATGAGTGAAATGAATGGGAAAGGGCCAAGTAGGATGTTGCCCAAAGGTTCAGCTGTGGGAGGTCCATCTTTTGGGCAAAGAGCACGTGGTTTGGTTGAGTCCTTGAACATTCCTGCTGCTGAAATGGCTGCTGTAGTTGTTTCTGGAGGGATTGGCAACGCATTAGGTGGAAAGGTAAACAAGCATGTTGACAAAGCTATGCTGCTAAGAGGAGAGAAGTGCCCTAGAGTTTTTTTCCATCTTGTAACCTTGTATCTTTGCAAAGCTGGTCTAGAAAGTGCATCAAGATGTGTTCAGCAGTTTATTTCACTGCTCCCAACTCTCCTTACATCTGATGATGATCAAAGCAGGAACAAGCTGCACTTTTTTATCTGGTATTTTTCATTAATAATGTTTTCTCAAATTCCAAAAATGATGGTTCCAGATATCTTTTCTTGTGAAGATAGAAAATAAAATCTTACTCTATTGTTCTAACATGAGTTCACTTTTAATTCTCTTTTCAACAGGACTTTACTCTCAGTGAGATCACAATATGGAATGTTGGACGATGGAGCTCGTTATCATGTTATATCGCACCTGATTCTTGAAACTGTCAGTTGTGGAAAGTCTATGCTTGCTACTAGTATTACGGGTAGGGATGATTCAGTAGAAATTAGCAGCAACACAAAGGAAGCTGGATTCATTCTTAATCTAATTCAAAGAGATCGTGTTCTAGCATCGGTGCGTAATTCTCTTTCTTTCTATCTATTTTCTTTGCATGGACATGCTTAAAGTTCTTCACATTTTGACTTATTTACCTCTGAAGATTCATGAGCTTATGTGGAAAAAATGGAAGGTGACATTGCTTTCCACATGCTGAGAATAATATCGAGGATTTAATTATTGTGTGCTGATGCTGCACTGTGGTGTGCTTACACATATTGACAACATGACCTGCCAACAACTCGAGCACAGCCAACCATGCCATTGCCATGTGGGGACTGGGTTTTGTTTTTCCCATGGATGAGTCTTTCATGTTCACATGACTGCCTGATCATGCTTTAAGATGCATGATCAGATCACATGCACTCATGCACTATCATGCCTTTCTAGGTGGCTCCAGGGCATTATGGGGCAGTTGCATGCACGCGAAACACCGTGAAGGTCTTTCATGTGAAAAACCTTACCCTGCTCCTGCCATGTGCTGGTAAGGCACTGCAAAGTAAGCACTTTGATGCCAACCAGCACATGTGGCAGTTTACTCCATCTATGAATATGCTATGATAAAGCAAACAATGCTTCACTAAAAATATTGGTTGTTTTCCAGCATGAAACCATGTCAAATGATCATGTTTCATACACTCTGTAAACAAACAAAGTGTTATTGAAAATGCTTTTGCTTTGTTCTCAGGCAGTTGATGAGGCAAAGTACCTGAAGGCTATTAAGGATGACCGTATAAAGCAGTTCCAGGAGTTTCGTGTTAAACTTGATGAGCATTCTCTTACAGAGATGAACCAATGGAAGATCTTTGAGGATGAAATTCAATCTAACATGAATTCAATTCTTTCCTCAGATGATACGAGAAAAGCTACTTTTCAGCTTGCTTATGACGAGGACCAGCAAATCATTGCTGTAAAGCTTGGTTCATTTTGTTTCATTGTTATATAGTTGGATGATCTTTATGAGCATGACAATTGTTTTGGTTTTTGCCAGGATAAATGGATACATATGTTCCGTGCTTTGATTGATGAGAGAGGTCCATGGTCGGCCAATCCTTTTCCAAATAGCATTGTGACACACTGGAAACTAGATAAGACGGAGGAAACTTGGCGACGTAGACTCAAACTCAAGCGTAATTATAAATTTGATGAACGACTTTGTCATCCTTCAACAATTAAATTGTCCAGCGAGACCAACCAGCCTGTAAGTGAATGCCCTACTGGCAGTGGGGCTAACATTCCTGAGAAAATGAAGCGCTTTCTTTTAAAGGGAGTGAGAGGAATTACTGAAGAAAGGAATTCAGAGCCAAGTGAGGATGTCAGTGACTCAACTGCACCAAATGACTCCAGCCTAAATGATTGCACTGATCAAGTGGATAATGTTCAGGATAAAAAGGAATTGTCCTCTGTTACCGCAGATAATGATTCGAGTGAGGTATATTAGTTTAGCTTAAGATCAAATATTTTAGATATATGTAACATGGCTCCTCATTTGTTTGCTGTTTTTTCTAGGTTCATCTGTCGGTTCCCTGTGTGCTTGTAACACCAAAGAGAAAATTAGCAGGGCATTTAGCAATCATGCAGAATGTACTGCATCTTTTTGGAGAGTTTTTGGTTGAAGGTACAGGTGGATCATCTGTTTTCAATAATTTTCAAGATCCGAGAAGCTCAGATTCTATCAAATATGACCAAATGGGAGGAAGCCAGAAGCAGAGGCTGCAAAAGGGTTCAATAAGTCTTGATGCTGATCATGGAAAAGGAAATGCAGTTGATATTGTGGACTCAGATGCTTCAAAATATAATCAGCCCAATAAAATCAAACGCCACCGGAGGTGGAATGTTTCTAAGGTATGTATGGCCTTGATCCTTTTGTTGTGTTTTTCATTTGACAGTAGCATTCAGCTTGATTCATTTTGTTATGTAGTCTGTCATTTATTAATCCCTTTTGTGTTTGGCAGATAAAAGCGGTTCATTTGACTCGGTACTTGTTACAGTATACTGCAATTGAGGTCTTCTTTAATGATTCCACTGCTCCTATTTTTTTGAACTTTGCATCCCAAAAGGAAGCTAAACAGGTTGGAACATTGATAGTGTCTTTCAGGAATGAATCTTTATTCCCTAAAGGAAGCTCCAAAGATAGAAATGGAATTATTTCTTTCATTGATAGACGTGTAGCAGTTGAGATGGCTGAAAATGCTAGGGAAAGTTGGAGGAGAAGGGAAATTAGCAACTTTGAATATCTAATGATTCTCAATACTCTTGCTGGAAGATCTTATAATGACTTGACTCAATATCCCGTTTTTCCCTGGGTGTTGGCTGATTATTCTTCAGAAAAACTTGATTTTAACAAGTCTTCTACTTTTAGGGACCTTTCAAAACCAGTTGGTGCACTAGATTTGAAACGGTTTAAGGTAACATTCACGGCTGGTCTATATTTACTCATGTTTGTATAATTGAACTGGACAATCTAATTACACTATTCCCGTGCTTTATATAGGTTTTTGAAGATAGATATCGTAACTTCTGTGATCCTGATATTCCTAGGTGATCAATGATGCCCTTCAAAGTATATTATATCTTGAATTGATTCAACTGCATTCTAATGGTATTGGCACATTTTACTTTTGCAGCTTTTACTACGGATCACATTATTCTAGCATGGGTATTGTGCTTTATTACCTGCTTAGGCTAGAACCTTTTACTGCTCTGCACCGTAACTTGCAGGTGTTAAGACTCTTATCCTTTCCTTATTTTTGCATTAAATCAACTTCTACATTGAATATCTTCTTTTTTCTATTAAAAAAAACCAATAGACTGAACTTTGTTTTATTTCTTCATATATGGTAATCCTTATGTGTGTAAATGTTAAGTCATATATCTTGTGTATTTTCTGGACAGGGTGGTAAATTTGATCATGCAGACCGTCTTTTCCAAAGCATTGAAGGCACATATCGCAATTGCTTGTCCAATACAAGTGATGTGAAGGAACTTATACCTGAATTCTTTTATATGCCTGATTTTCTTGTCAATGCAAATTCTTATCACCTTGGTGTGAAGCAAGATGGTGAACCCTTAGGCGATGTTGTTCTCCCACCATGGGCAAAGGTATATAAATTATTAGTGTGGATGGCAAGCTATTCAAGTATTAATATGCATCTACATACGTAAACATGTATAGCATATCTAATACTTCTTTCTATATGTGTGTGTGTGCATGTGTGTCATGACATGGACTCTGGCTTTGCCAAGTCCCATGGGTGACCACAATCTCAATGAGTCAATATCCAAAATTCTCAATTTATTGCCTCAACAGCCATATGTTTAAAGTTTAAATAGGGCAAGGCTAGATCTCATCCTTTTTTATTGTTGCAATACAGAACCTTGAAGTTAAACCATGATCTATTTCATTCCATCATTTTGTAATACACAAGCTAGTTCATATGAGATACATTTCACATCCTTCAATGTAGTACATCTCCGAATCCCCTCCTTTGCTGGTCTTACCTTAAATACACAAGAGAATCAAAGTCCTTTTTTTGTAGTGGTAGCTTCACTATATACATCAACTACACTTCAAGCTTGCTAGTAGCCTAATATACATAATAAAATATGTTCCCTAGCTGTGACTATTTAAAGGAACAAGTAATATTCTCCATTGATTGCCTAAGCAATCTAGTGAGTTCACTAGTGTCCTGCAATTCTTTGTTTTCTAGTATTATGTCAGACATCTCATGCTAACATAAATAATATCCACTATGCACGGAGTGAGAGGGTGACACCTCATTAATGCTTGATAAAGTATATTATACATGGAATGACGGCCTTTCCACGGGCATCACACCAAACAGTAAGCAGTTAGGCTTTCTTTTCTTTACTTTTCTTTTATTTTTCACTTTTTTTCTTATGGATTTGAAATCATTGTGACAGGATTCTCCTGAAGAATTCATACATAGGAATCGAGAAGCCCTAGAGAGTGAATATGTGAGTTCTAATCTCCATCACTGGATTGATTTGGTGTTTGGTTACAAGCAACGTGGCAAGCCTGCTGTGGAGGTATGACTTTTGTCTTTCTTCAATACTCTTTAGCTTTTAGTTGTGCAAGTTTGCTAATTTTGTGGAAGTAATATTTGATTGCAGGCAGCAAATATATTTTATTATTTAACCTATGAAGGTGCTGTTGACTTGGAGAACATGGATGACATTTTACAAAAATCTGCAATTGAAGATCAGATTGCAAATTTTGGCCAGACACCAAGTCAAATTTTTCGTAAAAAGCATCCCAGAAGAGGGCCTCCAATTCCTATTGCCCATCCCTTATATTTTGCTCCTGCATCAATCACATTGACTTCCATTACTTCTACTACTACTAATCCCCCATCTGCTATACTTTTTATTGGTTTGTTGGACTCAAATATTGTTATGGTGAACCAAGGACTAACCCTGTCAATAAAATTGTGGCTGACAACACAATTGCAGTCTGGTGGAAACTTCACATTTTCTGGATCCCAGGTTTTGACCATTGATTACCCAACTATTGAGTTTTTGGTTGTAATACAATATTATCAGTTCTCCTGTTCAATATGATAATAATACTATTAGCAAGTAAATATATTCAGTTTTTTCTGATTTTATTGTTTTCTTCCATGTCTAGGAACCTTTTTTTGGAATTGGTTCTGATGTTCTCCTTCCTCGAAAAATTGGTACTCCCTTGGCTGAAAATATTGAGTTTGGAAGACAGTGCCTCGCAACAATGCAAAATCTTAATGAAAACTATTTGATCTTATGTGGCAATTGGGATAATAGCTTCCAAGTAATATCCCTAAATGATGGAAGGATTGTGCAGAGCATCCGGCAGCACAAAGATGTTGTCAGTTGTCTTGCAGGTAACTCTGTTATGGATCATATGCAGCCCATCGGCTACCCTCCTGATCTATTGCTTGTATTTCATATCTGCTACCTGTCCTCTAATTGGATGATGGTTCTCCATATCTCTAAGTTAAAACATGTGTGAAGTTAGGAGTTAACCAAAATCTGCCTCTTTGCTACCTTTTGCATCAAAAGCTAAACTGGAATATCTTTAAATTAACTACTAAGTTACATCAGATATTGATGTCTTGAACTCCAGAGAATCCCAATGTTCATACTCTCAGGATAAAAGAGTGCATATGCTGAACCCTGGCTGCTACATGATGGTTGATAGCTGATACAGAAAACTTGGTGACAGTGGCAGGGTGCAGTGGCTGCTGCTTGTCTAAGAAGGCCAGCTTGACGTCATTTTCACAAATTACAAATATAAACATTATCATGGTTAGCTGCAAGATTGATCATCATTTCCTTCCATTAAAAACTGTGCATTTCCTTTCCTTGAACGAAGCTAGTTTCAAACATAAATATAAGCTGTGTGTTTCATCAACATAGTGTTGGTTTCATAAAACTCATGCAGAACTAGGGACTTCGTCAAACAATAGCGATCTGAATTCACAGATTTTTCTGAAAAATGCTAGTATCATCTAGAATGATCACATAACATAAAACTCCAACAGCTCTGTACTCAATCTTCTCGATGAAGAAGACATAATGTAGAGTTCGCATTTCACCCAAGTGCCCAGATTTTCAAGGGTATATTCTGTGAAATCAATTTTTGTTGTCTGTTTTTCCCATTCTTTTGCTTCAAGAAGGCAATCTTAAATTCTGACAATGCCTAATTCAAATGTTCTTGTTGTTTGACCTTTTTTATTTCAATCATTATTAAAAACTTAGGCTCACGAGTACTCATTTGAATTGTAAGATGATTTGGTTCTTTCATCTATCCATCTCGGTTTTCAATTATTATTTGTTTCATATTGGCAGCTAATTCAGTTTTATAATCATGAGCTAATTATACAACTGACTAATGCTTTGTTGAATATCTCAGTCTATTATTTGTACAGACATGGCTATTGTATTCAGTTATTTTTTACCTAATTGAAGTTTGTTGATGTTGCAGTGTCATCTGATGGAAGTATCCTTGCTACTGGAAGTTATGATACGACAGTCATGGTATGGCAAGCATATAGGGGTAGATCCACCGAGAGAAAATCTCGAAATTTTCAAACTGAGTTGCCCAGAAAAGATTATGTCGTCATTGAAAGCCCCTTCCATATCCTTTGTGGTCATGATGACATTATCACATGCTTATTTGTTAGTACAGAACTTGATATAGTTATCAGTGGGTCAAAAGATGGTACATGTATTTCCACACTTTGCGTGAAGGAAGATATGTACGATCCATTCAGCATCCTGCTGGTTGTGCATTATCAAAACTGGTGGTGTCGCAGCATGGCAGACTGGTCATTTATGCTGATAATGATCTGAGTTTGCATATGTATTCTATTAATGGAAAGCATATTGCCTCCTCAGAATCTAATGGTCGTCTCAGCTGCATTGAACTTAGTAGTTGTGGAGACTTTCTTGTGTGTGCTGGTGATCATGGACATATAATTTTGCGCTCCATGCATTCACTTGATGTTGTGAGAAGGTATGAAGGAGTTGGGAGGATTATAACATCTTTAGTGGTGACTCCTGAAGAATGTTTCTTAGCTGGGACCAAGGATGGAAGCCTTCTTGTATATTCTATAGAAAATCCTCTGCTCCGCAAAGGCAGCCTTTCAAGGAATGTTAAGTCAAAAACATGCATGGCAGGTTAATGAAATTGTAGCTACAGTGTTCACCAGCAGTGCTTGCCAGAGGTGTGATCAAAGGTATCCTCTTTTTTTCCCCATAAGTCTTTGATTCCTAAATTTCCACTTTATCCTTGTTAGATAAAATTTTCATTTATGTTTTACAATTCTATTGTTTTAAAGATTTGACAAGTGCTTCTTCTTTCTTGCCTGCCAAATAATTACATCCATCTAATTATGTTAGTATAAGACGTGTTCTTTTGTCAGTGACAATCTTCATTTGGCTGGCAGGTAATTTTATGAACATTTTGAAATTGATCCTTAAAGTTTTATTCTATGTAAGACAAATAGAATCACAATTATAAGTAACTTTAGGTCATTCTTTATTTGTCAACTCAGGTTAATTGACTTTTAAAAATTCTATTCTATGATTCTATCCTTATGGTAATTAAATTTTTTTGTCATGTTTTGGAATTCATGAAACTACGTTCTTTGTCTTTTTGATAGGCCTTCTATTTTATAATTTCAGAACTTCAAACTTCAGATTGTTGAGCAAATATGATATTAGTTGATTTATGTGTGCCATATATTTGGTATGATGAAATTTTGTATAGAAAACTGGTTGTTAGTAAAATAGTAACTAATATGAACATTTTGTTTCTGAGGTTGTGCAAGCCAATAAAATGTCGCCATTTTGTCTAAAATTTGTCTACATGACGTCAATTTGTAATTGTATAAATTCCTAATGACTTGATGGGAAATATAAGAGGAAGTTCCATACTGTTCTTTCTTTCTTCTAAGTTCTAGTTTAGGACACTGTTCACTGACGCCTCTCAAGCCATTTTCATGGAATAGTGGGGGACCCTTATATTTATGGTTTACTTCATGTCAAAGGGATCTGAATCAAGACTAGCTTTTCTGTTTCTCATGTTCATAACCACCCTGCCATTTTATAGTGACCTATATCTTGGTTTCTCACTCAGCATGATAATTTAACATCCATTTCCGGCTTCTACCGTCTTTTTTGTTGTTCATTAAAATGATCCCTTGATTGATTCTTTTTGCACATCAATATTGGTAAGGCTTCATCATCTCTAAGCAAATTTCTAAAGAAAATCAAAGAAAAGAAAGAATGCCCCACAAATGCTTAACGCGGCGATGAAAAATTATGAATCCTAAAGCCTTATAAAACTCAATCATTCCCCCCTTAATTTCCTCAACACCGTAGGGTATTCTACTATTATTCTTAATATCTGCTCTGACAATGTGCTTAAATTGTTTGCATTATGATTTTTATCTATTTTAGTCAGATAGATTTATAAGTTTTGCTTTTCATTGCATTCATTAGTTCTGTTATATGAAGTTACTGAACAGTGAATTCTTCAAAGTGGAATGCAGGGGTAAATTCCTGCATAATGGAAAGAACGTCGGTGATCATCATGTTGTGGTACCTCTAGTTCCATGGACTTGAAATTCCAATCCTTAAATGATGTGTTGGCGGAGCTTGTACAGGTTTTCCATAATTTTATTGAGAACGATGAGACTGCCCAATGGAAATCCAGTTGTGTTCATATTGAGTCTTACATTCTTTTGCTGTAAAATATGATATGGACCTTATAATCACATCAGCAATTATAGATATTCAATTAGAGCCCTCTTGCATTGCACCCTGCCATCTTGGTTGATGCATATGGGAATAAAAGTTGTATATCATGAATGTACAGTTAGGGGCCCTCAAGTACATTGTAGATGTATGAGCGACAATTTCTACTAAAAAGAGCTATTCAGCATCCTGAATTAGCATCTGAAGGTTGGACTAAATTTGTTTCTGAAGAGAATCTTAGGCATTATATGTTCTAACCATTCATATACGGCTTTTATAGTTTGTTACTGTAAGAACCCGTATTTCCTTTTTTTTTTTTAATGTTATTTGGCATCTGACCACCTAGGTCATGTATTCCTGGTTGCAGTTACATTTCTAGAATTTAAAAATTCGAAGTTTATAAGTGTACATTGTTGTGGACTTCAAAGTATCCTGTTTACTGATTTTAGCGTGAAAATGCTCAGGTTACGAGAATTCGTACCTCACCATTGTTTCCGTGATTATTGTTTCTAATATATACCCACCTGCTTCTTGGGGGAACTCAACTGAGCTCTCATCTATTAAAACGTAGGTTAATGTAACATTTAATGGCCTTTTTGGAAGATTGTAGAACTATGTTCTCTCCAAATGTTTTGTATAAATGTCAGCTGGTCAATTATTTCGGTTTATAATCTGGGCAGCCTGCCAATGTCTCATCAATGGTTAGGATAAATAGATTTAATTTTTAAGAACCAAAATGTCAAACGTTGAAAGGACCATAATTGGGCAGGTGGACACACGACTTGATTTAATCCTAGTCTGATTAAACATGGCTCAATTCTTGAGCAAATTTTGGATGGAAACTAAAAGCTAGGTTTGAACTACATGAACGCCCTTCACCTCATGTAATTTTTAAATAATCGAATTAGGACTTCATCAAAGAGACTAGTTAGAAGGTTTTTGTTTTTAGGTCCCTTTCAGCATGCAAATAATCACATGTCATCAAGGGGTCTAATATAATTCAATATTTTACAATAACATATATTATAATAGATGTGTGTTGCTGTAATATTGACTTCAGTCGCTTAGTTTCACCTCTGCTCTCTAGCTCTGCCACTCTAGACTATGGCAACTATGATGGGGCCTGTGGCACCCACGCTAGGGGGCTAAGTTTGAGATTAATTGGTCCATCAACCGGTATGGTCCTGCTTTGCCCCAAACTTAAGAAATAGCAAAGGTATCGGCAATGATGCTCAAATTGTTAAGCGAGTTTCAACTGTATCGGGCAGTCAGATAAGATCGCTTGGTCTTATACTCAAGCCAACACCAATTTACTTTGCAAATTGTATGATTTGCTTAACGCTTATACCTTGGGATTTACACATGATTGGTCAGTGTGACTGAAAAGTCTGACTATTGGGTGCATTTTGGAGTGCCGTAATCATGAGAAATGTCCGAGCTTGATTTGATAGGCATTCTAGGTCATATTTCAGTTTAGACAATTGATTTGGTGGTCTGGAATTTTCAATTTAGGTAAGTTACCAAAAGTAGAAAGTTGATGTTTTTAATGGTTGATGGAATAACTACTCTATTAAATCTTTTTTCTATGGATAGTAAAATTTGTGTTTATTTTGTTGTTCAAAAATTCTCTCTTCTATTTTGCAACTCATGAATAACAAGTTATGCACAGCCCAGAACAAGTCTTTGTCTCCACATGGTCCTTCTTCTCATTATAATTGGTTTCTATCAAGATGAGGGCACCTCCTGCAGCCGCACTGGTTATCATGGGTCACATTTCGTATAGGGAGTGATTGGTCTTGCTCCCGCATCCCTCCTGGTTAGTCATGCGCTGCCAACCAACCTATTAGCCATGGTCTCCTAACTTATCCAATCTATCTTGACGCTTGTGGGGCCTGAGTTGCTACACATATTGCCTTGGTGAAAGTTAAAAAGATATGGCCTCATCATATGCTGTACACTCTCAAGGCCGAAGTAAGCTACCCAACTGGATAAATTTAGTTATTGAGCTTTATTAAAAGATTACAAAGAAAAGTAAATGATTTAAATCAAACTCGTTGCAAACTCATTAAAGAAAAAGAAATCTTGACATGTTATTAGCAAATCAAAAATATTGCTTGCAAAGAGTATGGCTAGAATATAGCCCATCAAAGTAAAAGAAATATTTTAAAAATTTCTTTGTAAAAGCAAAGTCATCCTATGATCCTTTCATTGCATATTATTATTGTGGATGTAAGGACACATCCTTCGTTCATTCGCAATTAAAAGGAATATATACATAGGTGTGAAGAAGATTTGGGTACCAAAAGGTTCCGATGTCTAGAAGTCTTTGCACTAATATTATAATTGCTAATATTAGAAATAACTCTCTTCATTCCATAAAAAATATATTGCTTTTTAAATTGATTGGGTATTATAGGTTGAATTGGATTATGATTCCATGTTTTACTCATAATTGATTAATGATGAATGGTGCATGCTTAAATTCATTAATGAATATAGGTTGTGATGTTTTTAAGTATGTTTTGGAACGAAAGAAACTCAAAATTCTAGCTTCTCATTTAAACCATGATATACTTGATTCTTTAACAATAAACATATCTCTTATTACTAGTATGAGTCTATGCTCTTGACAAAGTATGACCACGTATATGCTTACTTTGTAACGAGTCTTTGCTTCAAAGGGCTCCACCTGGGTCCAGTTAGGCTTGATTTGGGAGCAATGCTCTAATTTGGATTGAATTAAGATTGATTTGGGAGTAAAGCTCCAAATTGGGTCAAGTTGGGCTTGATTTGGGAGGAAGGCTTCAATTGGATCGAGTCAGGCTTGATTTGAAAGTAGAGCTCTAATTTCGGTCAAATTAAGCTTGATTTGGGAGCAACATCACTTTGGATTGCATCATGCTTGATTTGGGAGCAAGGCTCCAATTTGGATCAAGTTACGCTTGATTTGGGAGCAAGGCTTTAATTTGGCTCAAGTTAGGCTTGACTTGCGAGTAGAGGTCCAGTCTAGGTCGAGTTAGATTTAATTTGGGCGCAGGGCTTCAATTAGGCTCAAGTTAGGATCGATTTATGAGTAGAGATCTAGTTTGGGTTAAGTTAGGCTTGATCTAAGAGCAAGGCTTCAATTGGTAAGTTAGGTTCGATTTGGGAGCAAGGCCTCAATTTGGTTCAAGTCAAACTTGATTTAGGAGTAGGGCTTCATTTTAGTCTGATCAAGCTTGATTTAGGAGTAGGGCTCCAATTTGGCTCCAGTTAGGCTTCATTTGGGAGCAAGGCTCAACTTGGGTCAAGTTATGCTCAATTTGGGAGCATGGCTTCACTTTAAATTGAGTCATGGTCGATTTAGAAGCAAGGATCCAATTTGGATCGAGTCAAGCTTAATTTGGGAGTAGAGCCCTAATTTGGCTTGAGCTAAGCTCAACTTCGGAGTAGAGATCTAGTCTAGATTGAGTCAGGCTTGATTGGGGAGTAGGGCTCGAATTAGGCTTAAACTCATGCTCAATTTATGAGTAGAGATCTAGTTTGGTTTTAGTTAGGCTTGATCCAAAGCAAGGCTCCAATTAGGTCGAATGAGGCTCGTTTTAAGAGTAGGGCCTCAATTTGGCTCGAGTTAGACTCAGTTTGGAAGTAAGACTCCAATTCAGTCTGATCAGGCTCAATTTGTCAGGCTCAATTTGATAGCAGGTCTCCAAATTGGGTCGAGTTAGGCTCCATAGTAGGGCTTCACTTAAGTCAAGTTATGTTCAATCTGAGAGAGGCTCCACTTTAGGTCGAGTCATGCTCAATTTAAGAACAAGGTTACAATTTGGGTCAAGTCAGGCTCGATTCAAGAGCAAAGCTCCAATTTGGATCGAGTTGGGCTCGATTTAGGAGCAAGGCTTCAAATGGATCAAGTAAGGTTCAATTTGGGAGGACTTCAATTTAGGCCGAGTTAGGCTTAATTTGGAAGGAGATCTTCAATTTTGGTCAAGTCATACTCGATTTGAGAGCGGGTCTTTAATTAGGGCTCGATTTTGGATCAAGGCTCTAATTTGGGTGGAGTTAAGCTTGACTTGAGAGTAGGAATCTACTTGGGTCGAGGCAGGCTTGATTTCATAGCAGGGCTCTAATTGTAACATCCTAAGTTTAGAAGCATTGTATTTTCAAATTTTATGTGTATGTCCTTGTTGTTAGTTTGTTTTTTTGGTGTATGTAATTTAAATAGAGATCTTGAAGAAATGCAAGCAGAAATTGTAAATGTTTTGAGTTTTCTTTCTCTTTCCTTATTTTCCTCAGATGCTATGAGATTCTACTTGCTAGGCTTGTATTTGAAGTTTCTTTAAAGATTTCAATGATTTCTGGTTATTTTGATCTTTGGAAGAAGTTAGAGTAAGTATTTACAATGTGTTGGAATGGCCTTGAGAGAGGTTGCTAGCAAGTTAGCTGACTTGATAGGAGACTAGCATTGAAGCCATTCCCCCTTTTATTTCTTTGTTAGCCAGCTACTTTGGACAAGTAGCTGGCTAACATGCTAGCTATTCTTTTTCCTCAAACTATTTGATAGCCGGCTACTCTTGGGCAAGTAGCCAGCTACTTCCCTTGAATTTTTTTTTTTTTAGGATAGCCAGCTCCATAGCCAACTACTTCCCTTGGGATTCATGGATAGCCAGCTCCATAGCCAGTTATATGTTTGGAAACCATGGATATCCAGCTACATAGCTAGCTAGTTTATTTTGGAACCATGGATAGTTTGTTGGCACCCCTGTCTCGGGCCATCGATAACCCTGCATACTTGTGATAATTGGGTAGAGTTCAGCTAGCCTTTATATAGTGCTCCATAAAGTTCTAGTAAACTCCATCAAATTATCACTAGTAGTACACACTAAATCATATCCTGATCAAAATTTTCATTTTTACACCTGCTCAAATAGTTCATTCATTTTCTCAAATATTATATCACAGTATTATTTTGTCCATGTTTAGATAAAAATTTTATATTACCATCACCAAGCAGTTCGTACGATCACTTCTAACTGAAAACTTTGACTAAGATCTACTCCAAACTAATTCTCTAGCTTTATGTAACTATGAATCTTGCATCTGAGCTTCCTTTATTTCTTCTAGCATCATGGGTCTAATTCTGAATGTGGCCAATAAGGCTCCTAAATTCTGCACTGCTAACTCTGCATCTAACTTCCTCAATTCAATCATAAAAGGTAGTTGCACTGCCTAATGAAAGTTAATGTGGTTATACACTTTTGACTCAAAGCATCGGCTACAATATTAGCTTTCCCAGGGTGATATTCTATTGTACAAATATAATCTTTTATCAACTCTATCCACCTCCTTTGTCTCAGATTTAATTCTTTTTGGGTTAGGATATACTTTAAACTCTTATGGTCTTTAAAGATCTAGCATTTCCTTCCATATAGATAATGTCTCCAAACCTTCAATGCAAATGTTACTGCCGCTAACTCTAGATCATGGATGGGGCAATTCTTTTCATGGAATCTCAACTGTCTAGAAATATATGCCACCACCTTCCCACTCTGCATCAATACACACCCCAAATCCTTAAGTGAAGCATCACTATATATCACATAGTCACTGTTACTATCTGGAAGTGTCAATATTGGGGTTGTGGTCAACCTTCCTTTCAACTCATCCATACTTTTCTGACATTCACTAAACTATTCAAACTTGATATTCTTTTTGAGCAGCTTAGTCATGGGAGAAGCTAAGATGGAAAAGTTTTCTATAAATTTTCTATAATATCCTGCTAACCCTAGGAAACTTCTCACCTCTGTCTGATTTGTAGGTGCCTCCCAATTCATTATGACTTCAATTTTCTGAGGGTCTATCATAATGCCCTTGGTTGAAACTACATGTCCCAAAAATTTTATCTCATCCAGTCAAAACTCACTTTTGCTCAGTTTAGCATATAATTGCTTCTCCCTTAAAAATCTGCAATACTATCCTCAAATGCTGCTCATGCTCCTCCTTGCTTTTGGAATAGATTAAGATATCATCAATAAATATTATCACAATTTTTTTTTAGAAACTCCTGAAATACTTGATTCATTAATCCCATAAAAGCAGTTGAGGCATTGGTCAAGCCAAAAGGCATCACCAAAAATTTATAATACCATATCTAGTCCTGAAAGCAGTCTTTGATATATCTTCCTTCTTCATCCTTAACTGAAGATACCCAGATCTTAGATCAATCTTTGAAAACACTACTACCCCTTGCAGCTGATCAAACAAATCATCAATTCTTGGTAATGGATAATTATTTCTAATGGTCACTTTGTTAAGTTGTCTATGGTCTATGCATAACCTCAAGGTACCATCCTTCTTCTTTACAAACAAAACGATGCACCCAAGGTGAAACACTGGGTCTAATAAACCCTTTATCCAATAATTCTTGCAGTTGGCTTTTTAATTCTCTTAACTTTGCTGGTGCCATTCTATAAGGTGCCCAAGATATAGGTCTAGTATCTGGAATCAATTCTATGCTAAATTCAATTTCTCTATTAGGAGATAACCCTGGTAGCTCCTCAAGAAATACATCTGGGAAGTCATACACTATTGGCATATATGCCAGTACTGGACCACTATCCTTTAAACTCACCACACAAGCTAGAAAGGCCTCATATCCCTTTGCTAGCATTCTATTGGCGGACAAAGTTGAAATTATTCATGAGGGCAACATCCTCCTATCACCAATAAAACAGAACTCTCTACCATCTGAAGCCTGCAACACAACTTCCTTCCTCAAACAGTTTACTCTGGCCCTATGCACTGATAGCCAATCCATCCCAAAAATAGTATCAAATTCTTCCAAATTTATTGGAATCAAATTTGCTGCTAAACTCTGGTCCTTCACCGAAACATCATAGCCTCTATATATTTGGTCTACAATAAAGGGTCTCTATACTGGCATAGATACCACTAACTGGCTATCCAACTGACTCACTTCATTATCTAAATACTTGATAAAATCTAATGATATGAATGAATGTGTAAATCCAGAATCAATTAAAATATAAGCATCGTGATTATTGATAGGTTGCATACCTATCACCACATCTGGATCCACCTGAGCCTCCTACCTGGTCATAGCAAAAACTCTAGCTTTTGGAACATTAGAAGGCACTCCTTGCTGATTGGCATTAAACCTCATATGACTAGCTAAAGTTGGGGCACCGCTATCACCCCTCCTACTAGGCTATCCTCTAGGCATTATCGGTCCCTGAGGATGATCATCAGCCTGCAACACTCTTCTGGGGCAATCTCTTTTCATATGGTCCAGTTTACCACAAATATAAGATCCCTTATTGCCCTTCCTACATTTTCCAAGATGCAATTTCCCACATACATTACATGGAGGTATAGCTCTTCTCTCATCAGATGGACGACTCTGGTTCTTTACCTCTTCAGACACTCTGCTGCTAGCAACCTAAGGCACTCCCTCATAAAATAGCTTCTTCTAGGCTAGGCTAGATGCTGACATAAAAACCAACCCCCTGCCAACATCAATAGGAGGTCTCCCAGCAGAAGTGAACTGCCCTACCATCTAGGGTCTCTTGAATGGCTGAGTCCCACCAGCAACATAAGAGAAACTAGGTGCACTTCTCTTCATTTTATCCTGCCTCCTACTCAGAAACTCTTTTTCTATCTTCTCAGCTCTGAGTGCCCCTTGCACTAAATCAGAATACCCATTATAATTCTGCATACGGGTCTTAGCCTTTATGGGAAGGCTCAACTCATCTTGAAATAGCCTATATTTTTCCTTCTTAACAACAACTAAGGCTTTAGCAAATTGAGATAACTCCACAAATACAGCCTCATACTTTTCCACAAACATCCTCCCCTGGGTCAACCCAAGGAATTCTCTCCTCTTTTGATCTCTGTATTGTTAGTTAATTTATTAGTAGGCTACATGTATGCATTTTAAAAATTTCTAAAATACATATGCAATGGAAGCAATAAAATATGGATCTAATCCAATATCAGCCTACAACAGGATATGATATAAAAATTATATATAAAGGCAATGGTAGGTAGTGCTTCTACGAGTTACACAAAGGTGTATGGCCTCTACAGGTGATTCACACTGGGGTTGTGGCCTACAAGCCTCTTCGGAGTGCTAGCTCCTCTCCAAGGCTTCGACGACTAGATTTCTTCTTTTCAACACCAAGGTTCTCTTGGAGTTGTAAAAGAACATGGAGGATCGATTTTGATGGAGAAAATCTCTGGGAGAAAACCTTTTAGACCTGGCTTTATAGTTAGAATCCCTTTCACCCTAAAAACCCTTCATCTCCTCATTGTTTTCTTTTTCCTTGTTTCTAGCAAAAAATGCTCTCTTTTAATGTCAATCACCAGTCCCATAAAAATACAAACTATGAAGAGAAAAGGGATGGAAGATAAGAAAAAAATTATTCCTCTTCCTTTTCAGCTAAAAGTCACCCCTTTTATGCCTATCATCAGCCGCATAAAAATGGAAACCATAGATAGAAAAAGGGGAGAAAGATAAGGAATGAGGGGTAATTAGAGAGAGGTCACTAACATTCTTTTTAAATTTAAATTTAAAATTCAAATACAAACTTGAATTTAAAACTAGTTTGAAATTCAAATTTATAATTTGAACTTAAATGGGTAAGGGTGTTAACATTAGGCTCAATTAAACCTAAATTAAGCCCAAACCAAATCCCATTTGATTTGACCCAGATTTTCATAGCTCAATCAAAATTGAGCTAGCCAGCAATCGTATTACCAATTTAATCCTTCAATTAATCATTAATATTTAGTTTTTCAGTCATCAAGTCAGGTAGAAACTCCTATGGTGTGTGACCCATAGGTTCGAACACTAAGCCGGTAGCACTAAAACACTTTCAATACCAATCGAAGTCGCCATCTAGCAATGACATCCGAGATGTCCAGATAGATCAAAGGTTGCAAAGCAACAATCAATAACCTCTATCATACGATTATCATATAATTCATCCCTTTGACCCTCAATGCTAGGATGACTTAGGGTTTAACTGCCAATTCTTAATCAGCTCATCCATAAAGTGTTTTAACTTTACAAGTTCTGTGACTTCTCACATGGACTACCCTAGCCAAGGTTTTGCTAAATTAAAACACAGTGAGACATTCACTCCAAACTATTTGGAGGGATCAATCCCATCTTGATCCACTCACTGCTCCATAAGTACTTGACTGCACCTAGAAACCTTCTGTCACTGGATTAAAAATCCAGATAGTCTGCAACAAAGTATAATAAGTTGCTTGCAAGCTACCATGATGATCTCAGGTCAGAGGGATACTTATACCCATATTCCTTTGCAAACACCTCTTGGCAGAAGAGTGTTCCATAGATTGGTCACGTTCAATGAGATGTCATACACCTCATCTGCATGTCATACCAATATTACCACACTCCTTGGTAAAGAGGACAACCAACCCATATGACATACAACGACCTATACTTGATACATAGTTGTCCTATAACTGCGTATCATTTGGTCGTGACCATTTTAAGAACCACTCAATAAACCCTCTCTTTATTGAATCAATTATGGTTCTAAGAACTTCATCATAAAAGAGTTCATTTCAAGAAGATGCAATGTGATGAACTGCCAAATAAATATTTTATTGATTAATAACTCACATACATTTATAACTTGCACAACCATCTACATGCTAGTTGGTTGGCTTTA
The DNA here is from genome assembly GCA_900491605.1 of Calamus simplicifolius. NCBI lineage: Eukaryota > Viridiplantae > Streptophyta > Magnoliopsida > Arecales > Arecaceae > Calamus > Calamus simplicifolius. The sequence continues at coordinate 1,198,503 of UESW01003962.1, forward strand.
GGACATAATTCCCAACAACTTTCACTTGGACTAAAGCCACTCAGAACTGTATCTAATACCCATCTTCCATTTATGGTCATCAAATTTTTGATTCCGAGAGCTTTAGTGAAGGGGCCGACCAGGTTCTCTTTACCATCGATCTTATGAAGGTCGACATCACCTCATTCAATGATCTCTCGCATAAGTTGATAGAAGCGCAGAATATGTTTGGTGCGCTAATGGGACTTTGGCTCTTTGGCTTGAGCTATAGCTCTAGTGTTGTCACAATACAGTGGAACCGAACAATCCAAGAAGGATGCCACTCCAAGCTCATCGAAAAACTTTTACAACCATATAACTTCCTTTGCTGTATTTGATGCTGCAATATATTCTGCCTCGCAAACTGAGTCTGCTACAGTGTGCTGCTTAAAACTTTTTCAGCAGATCGCTCCTTCATTTAGGATAAGGATAAACCCTGACACACTCTTGTTGTCATCCCTATCTGACTAAAAACTGGAGTCAGTATACCCCATAAGTTTTAAGTCAGGTTCTTCATTAATTAGCCATTGATCCTTAGTATTTCGTAAATACTTAAGGATAGTCTTCACTACTTTCCAATGAGTTTCACTTGGGTCAGACTGGTATCTGCTCACTACTCCTAGTGAGTATGCCACATCTGATCTATTACATGTCATGGCGTACATGATAGAGCCCACTACCAAAGCATATGGAATATGATTCTTATGCTCTCTCTCCTCAGGAGTTGTCGCATAATCCTTTTGGAGAGAGAAATTTCATGGCCTATTGGGAGATAGCCTTTCTTAGAATTCTCTATACTGAACCATTTCAGCACAATGTTTATGTACTTAAATTTGGATAATCCTAGAAACCTCATAGATCTATTCCTATAGATTTTTATACCATGTAAGAGGCTTCACCCAAGTCCTTCATAGAAAACTGAGATGACAACCAGACCTTTATTCCCTGTCTTGCTAGGATGTCATTCCGATTAATAGAATATCATCTACATATAACACAAGGAATACAATCACAAACTATTAGTCCATTTATAAATACAAGGTTCTTCTCCATTCCTAACGAAGCCATATGTCTTAATACATTTATCAAAATGCATGTTCCAACTCCGAGATGCTTGCTTCAGTCCATAGATGGACCTTTGAAGCTTGCACACTTTTAACTCATATGTGGATGTAAACCCTTCAGGTTGTATCATATATACCTCCTCTTTCAGCTCATCATTCAGGAAAGTTATTTGGACATCCATTTGTCAGATTTCATAATCAAAGTGCGCTGCTAAAGCAAGCATAATTCGAATAGATTTGAGAATTGCCATAGGAGAAAATGTCTCGTCATAGTCTATATCATAACGTTGATGATACCCCTTGGCAACCAGATGGGCTTTATAGGTATCTACTTGCCCATCTGCGCTTCTTTTTTTTATAAAAATCCATTTGCATCCAATGGATTTTATCCCATCAGGTGGATCAACTAATGTCCATACATTGTTGAATCCATGGATTTCATTTCAGATTTTATGGCTTCTAGCCATTTCTCAGAGTCAAACCTCTGTATTGCATCCATATAGGTGATTAGATCCTCATTGTTTTCATCGAGTTCAATAGGATCGCCATCCTGGACCAAAAAATTATAGTATCTGTCCAGTTGACATAGTAATCGCTTCTATATTGTCTCTTAACTGTGTCAGTTTTTCTCCTTGTTGAACTTCACTAAGTTCAACCTTAGTAGCTCTAGTTCCTTTACCAAAGAACTCTTTTTCTAAAAAGATAGCCCTAAGACTAACAAATAACTTTTGTTCTTCAGGTAAATAAAAGTAGTACCCCTTAGATTCTTTTGGATACACTACAAATAGGCACCGGTCAGACCTAGGTCCAAGCTTATCTATTTTCAAATGTTTAACATAAGCTGGGCAGCCCCAGACCCAAGGTGTGAGAGTATCGACTTACGCTCAGTCCATATCTCATATGGTGTTTTATTAACAGACTTACTCGAAACCCTATTTAAAAGGTAACATGCTGACTCTAGAGCATAACCCCAAAAGGAGATCGGTAGAGAAGCAAAGCTCATCATGGACCGAACCATGTCTAATAGGGTTTGATTTCTCCTTTCATACACTTCATTTAACTAAGGTATCCCTGGAGGTGTCCATTGAGAGAGAATCCTATTCTCCTCAAGACATGTTAGAAACTCACTGGAAAGATATTTACCACCTTGATCTGATTGAAGGATTTTGATAAACTTTCTAGTTTATTTTTCTACTTCATTACGATATCGTTTGAACATTTCAAACAATTCAGACTTATGTCTCATCAATAATATATAACCATACCTTGAAAGATCATCTGTAAACATAATAAAATAATTATACCCACCCCTGGCACTGACATTCATAGGTTCGCATACATCGGTATGTACCATACTTAGAATTTTTTTGGCTCATTTACCTTTTCCACCCAAAGATGACTTGGTCATTTTACCTAGAAGATAAGATTCATAGGTTGGTAATGATTCAAAATCATTAACCTCAAGCAGACCTTCTTATCTCAAACTGTTTATCCTATTCTTATTAATATGACCTAGCCGATAGTGCCAAAGGTAAGCATTACTGATATCGTATATCCTAGGGCGTTTGCTAGATGTATACATTACACTAACAAGCTGCAATAGTACATATATGCCATTACTCATATATCCATTCATCATAATAGAACCATTCATATTGATTTTCCAAATGTCATTCTTTATTGATAGTTCATGACTAGACATGGCCAATTAACCTACAGAATTGACCTTTAAAATGATAGATGGACAATAATGACATTCATTTAGAATGATGTACAAGACTCAAAAACAAGTTTGATGACTTCCAACTCCAGGACTGAAACTTGGCTTCCATTTCCCACATTTAAGATTCTCTCGCCATCTTCGAATATCCTACTAACTTGAAGTCCCTGCAAAGAATTGCATATATGAATTAGACTTTCAGTATCCAATACCCAATTAGTAGTATCATAGATAGAGAAATTACAAGGTGTTATCATATAAATACATTGTCCAGTATTTTCTTGCTGCTTCCTCTTCTTGGACCTATTCGGGTCAAGGAATGCAATATAAAAAAGATAGTTCCTTTTTCAATGACCCTGCTTCTTGCAAAAGAATCACTCTGCCATACTCTGATCAGCCTTAACCTTTTGGGCCTGACTGGCCCCAACATTTTGCACCTCCTTCCTTTTATTTATCTTTTTCGCTTTCTTAATGGGATGATGACCTTCCAAAGAACCTTCCACTAAGTTCACCATCCCTTTATTGAGCTAGTGATCTTTCTCATAAGTCTATAATAAACCAAGTAGACCATGGTAGTTTAATACAGGCTTATTCATTCTATAATTATCGAGAAAGACGAGGTAGGAAGGGGGCAGGGAGTTCAGTATCACATATTTCCTAAGTTGATCATGTAAGGAACAACCGAGTTTGCCCAAGAGCTCAATCATCTCGACAATGTACAATACATGATCAGTAATCAAGGCCCCATTATGCATCCGCGCTGTTGACCCAATTATTGATTTTGATGATTAATAAAAGATATGATTATATTCATTTTGTTTCTAATAGATTTAACAAGTGTTTCAGGAGTTAAAAATGTTTGATCAATCAAAAAGAATAAAGAAACATGTTTTGAATCAATGTTTTAAAAGAACTTTTCAAAGTTCAGAGCTTGGAGTTGACACCCAAATAGTCAGGAGCCGACCCCAAGGCGTATCAAAAGGTTTCTGAGATTTTGGCACGGTATGAAGTTGACACCCAGGGTTTCGGAGCGACTCCAACCTGAGATACAGAGAAGTGCATTCTGTTTCAGTTTCTGGAGCCGACACCTGAGATTTTGGGAGCCGACACCTAGATTTCGGGAGCCGACTCTAACATGAGAACAGAGAGCGTATTTTTATGGACTTTTCTGGAGCCGACACTTACAGTTTCCGGAGCCGACTCCGAAAGCGACGAGCTGACACTTATCTTTCTCGGAGTTGACTCCCCAACAACTTTTTCTTTACTATTTTTGAACACCCGACTTGGAGCCGACACCTGAAAAGTTGGAGCCGACTCCAACCTGTCAGGAATGAATTTTTTATCTATCAGAACGGACTTCAACGGTAAGATTTCTTTTCACCTAACCTCTAACGGCTATTTTCTTTGTATGTAGAAGAATCCATACATCTCACAACGGCTATATTTCCCACATAAACCTGGATTAAGAGATCTATATAAAGAAAAAATCATTCGTTTGAAGAGAAAAAGCACATACAAAAGAAAAGAAGAAAAATCAAAAAAATACTCTGTGAAAAAGAGAGAGAAATCAAGAGGAAAGACTTAGAGCTCAAATCCGTCATCCTCAGAAAGCTCAAAGAGAAATCCACAAGCTTCTCAAGTTTAAATCAAGGAGATTTCCAACATTTGAAGAGAAAAAACAAAAGCCCCAAATCCTTATCTTCTCAACCGCAAGTTTCTAAAGAATCTGAGCTGAGGCCCTGATTCAATCTTTCAAAGGAGAAGAGGAAAAGAAGAAAAGAAGAAAAGTACACATTCAAACATCTTCAAACAGGCTTTTCTTATCCTTATTTACTTTATTGTTTATTTTCTCATTTGAGGAGCTGATGTGTACTTAAACTCTATTTTTCATTTGTGCTTGCTGATTCAATCGGAGGATTGAATTAGTGGAAGTGGTATACCTCGGTACAAGCTAAGGATAGCTTGTGGTTGGGTTTTGTGCTGGTGAGCCCAGAAAACCAGCTGGATTTATTGTAATCCTGGGGGAAAACAACAAGTCTTGAGTTGTGTGCTTGTAAAACAACTCGGCTGTAATCAAGTAGATTATAGTGTGGATCCAAGTGATACTTGGGAGTGGACGTAGGTGTTGGATACACTGAACCACTATAAAATCTTTGTGTTTGTCGTGTTTTGACTCTCTCACTCTATCTCTTTATTTGTGCTTAGCATTTATCTTGCACTTAATCTCTTTTAATTCAAAGCACATAGTTTTAAAAGGTTAAATTCTTAAGAATCCAATTCATCCCCCCCTCTTGGGTTACCATCTGAGCCAACAATTGGTATCAGAGCTAGTGCTCATTATTTATTTGATCACACGATCAAGAGCTAAAGATCCAAATGGCAGCTCAAGCTGGATCTTCATTTGCTGAAGGTCATTCTACTAATAGACCTCTTTGTTTAATGGTTTGAATTATTCTTATTGGAAAGCTAAAATAAAAATTTTTATTCAAGCTTTAGATTATGAACTTTGGAGTGTAATCATTAATGGACCAAGCACATCCATACACTTGGTAGATGGTTCAATAGTTCCTAAACCCGAAAGGGATTGGAATGAGAACGATAGAAAAATGGCTCAGCTTAATGCAAAAGACATGAATGTTTTATATTGTGCTTTAGATGCTAATGAGTTCAATAGAATTTCTACATGTATTTCCGCAAAAGAAATTTGGGATAGATTAGAAGTTATCCATGAGGGTACTAATCAAGCTAAAGAATCTAAAATCAATATTCTAGTGCACAAGTATGAATTATTTAGCATGGAACAAAATGAAACCATCACATGCATGTACACTAGATTTACTGATATTGTAAATGGTCTAAAAAGTCTTGGCAAGACCTACACTAACTCTGAATTAGTTCATAAAATTCTTAGGTCTCTTCCAAGGACATGGAAAGCAAAGGTAACTGCAATCCAAGAAGCCAAGGACCTCAACACCTTACCTTTGGAGGAGCTACTTAGATCATTGATGACCCATGAACTGACCATGAAGCAACATCAGGAGGAGAAAGTCAAAAAGAAGAAAATAATTGCCCTTAAAGCTGCAAAAAAGGAGATAAGCAGCAGTGAGAAAGAAGAGGAAGATGATGAGACAACTCTCCTTACTAGAAAATTTAAGAAATTTATGCAAAGAAGGAGACCCTTCCATAAGAAAAGATATGGAACAAAAATGAAAGGAGAAAGAAAAAAAGAGAAGGACAAGGATAAAGAAAAAGAGAAAGACCCCCTCATATGTTATGAATGTAAGAAACCGAGGCACTTTAGATATGATTGTCCTCAACTGAAAAAGGGGCACAAGAAGAAGAAAAATGCATATGTTGCAACATGGAGTGAAAGTGATGAATCCTCATCCGAGGAGGAACAAAAGGAAGTTGCAAACATTTTTTTTATGGCAAACGACGACAATGAGGTAAGTTCTGAAACACCTTGTGATGATTTTACTTTTGAAGAATTATATGATGCATTTAATGAATTAGTTAGTAACTTTAAAGTTTTGAAAAAAAAGAACAAATCTTTAAAAATGATAATTTAAATCTTGCCAAAGAGAAGGATAAACTAACTCATGAAGTTGAAAAACTAAAACTGAAAATAAAAATTTGCTAAAAGATAAAGAGTTAATTTCTAATGAAAATGTTAATTTAAAGAGAGAAGTTGATAAATATAGAAATATAGTTGATAAATTTACATATAGCTCTGAAAAACTTAATTTGCTATTGAGTAATCAAAGAGCTGTATTTGATAAGGCTGGATTAGGTTATAGACCTAATAAGAAACAAAAGTATGTTAAAAACTTCTTAGAAAAGAACATGATAAGAATGATTTTTTATATTATTGTTGTAACAAGAAAGGACATAAAGCCTATGAATGCAATTTTAGAAAACTTAATAAGAATTTAAGTATTAAAGGAAAAAAAATATGGGTTCCGAAAGGAACAATCTTTGTTGCTACTAACCATGAAGGACCCAAGAAAGCTTGGGTACCTAAACAGAAAGTTTGATTACTTTGCAGGAGTATCTTGCGGCCAAAAGATCAAAACGAAAGTGGTATCTTGATAGCGGCTGCTCAAGGTATATGATGGGTGACAAGGAGCAATTCATCACCCTTGAAGATAAAAGAGGAGGAGTTGTCACATTTGGAGACAATGGTAAAGGCCAAATTATGGGATTTGGTAAAATTCAGATAACTCCCTTTACTTTTATAGAAAATATTTTATATGTAGATGGCTTAAAGCATAATTTAATTAGTATTAGCCAACTGTGTGATAAAGGTTTCAAAGTTTCATTTGAAGCTTCTATCTGCACTGTTTCTAATCTCATTGACAATAACATTATATTTATTGATAATAGAAATGACAATGTATACTTAATTGATTTAGACAATTTGTCTACTAGTAATCATTGCTTAGTAGCTAACAATGCTAATGAAAATGAGATTGATGGTTATGGCATCGTAGATTAGGTCATGCAAGCACACACCTAATTTTAAAATTAATTAAAATAGATTTAGTTAAAGATCTTCCAAAGCTAGATTTTGAAAATAACAGAATTTGTGATGCATGTCATTTAGGCAAACAAACTAGAAACTCTTTCAAATCAAAAATATAGTTTCCACTTCTAGGCCATTAGAGCTACTTCATATGGACCTTTTTGGACCTACTAGAACCACTAGTCTAGGAGGAAAGAAATATGGTCTTGTGATAGTAGATGATTATTCTAGATACACTTGGGTATTGTTTTGGCTCATAAGGATGAGACTTTCTCAATATTTCTGAAATTTTTCAAGAAAGTCACTAATGAGAAAAATAACACCATAGTGTCTCTTAGAAGTAATCATGGCATAGAATTTAAAAATCACTTATTTGAAAATTTCTGCAGTGAACATGGCATTCATCATAATTTTTCTGCACCTAGGACACCACAATAAAATGGAGTTGTAGAAAGAAAAAATAGGACTCTAGAAGATATGGCCCGTACCATGCTATGTGAAAGCCAACTCCCAAAGTACTTCTGGGCGGAAGCTATAAACACAGTATGTTACATTTTTAATAGAGCCCTAATTAGGCCAATCCTTAAGAAAACACCTTATGAATTATGGAATAATAGAAAACCAAAGATGGGTTATTTTCATGTATTTGGCTGTAAATGTTTTATTCATAATAATGGAAAAGATAATCTTGAAAAATTTGATGCAAAATCAGATGAAAGTATATTCTTAGGATATTCAACAACTAGCAAAACCTATATAGTATTCAATAAGAAATCATTAATTGTAGAAGAATCTATTCATGTAGCTTTTGATGAGTCTTTAGCATCAAGTTCAGAGAAGATTGATGATGAGGAAGATACAAATATACTAGAAAGGGATATTGAAAAATTAAATATAGATGTATCTTCATACCATGAACAAGAAGCTAAAGATGATGATTCACTTAGGATTGATGATATTGATACTAATCATAATGAAGTAGATCTTCCTAGAGATTGGAGATATGCCTATGGTCATCCAAAGGAATTGATTATTGGTGATCCATCTCAAGGAGTAAGAACTAAGTCATCTATGAGGAATATCAATAATCATCTTGCATTGTATCTCAAATTAAACCTAAAACTGTTGAAGAAGCTGAAAAAGATAATAATTGAATGCTAGCTATGCAAGAAGAATTAAATCAATTTACTAGGAATAATATATGGTCCTTAGTTGATAGACCTAAAGGTCATTCAGTTATAGGATCTAAATGGGTATTTAGAAATAAATTGGATAAAATGGCATAGTAATTAAAATAAAGCTAGATTAGTTGCAAAAGGATATAATCAAGAAGAAGGAATTGATTTTGATGAAACTTTTGCACCTGTAGCTAGATTAGAAGCAATTAGATTACTACTTGCATTTGCATGTCATATGAACATAAATTTATTTCAAATGGATGTTAAAAGTGCATTTTTAAATGGTTTTATAAATGAAAAGTATTTGTGGAACAACCACCTGGTTTTGAAGATCATGAATTTCCAAATCATGTTTTTAAATTGCACAAAGCACTATATGGTTTAAAACAAGCACCTAGAGCTTGGTATGATAGGTTAAGCAAATTTCTGATTGAAAATGATTTCACTAGAGGAAATGTAGACAAAACTTTATTTTTGAAAAGGAAAGACAAAGACTTATTAGTAGTACAAATATATGTAGATGATATTGTATTCGGTGCTACTAACAATCTCTTGTGTCAAGAATTTGCTAAGTTAATGCAGGGTAAATTCGAAATGAGCATGATGGGAGAACTCAACTTCTTCCTAGGACTTCAAATCAAGCAAAGTAAATATGGGATTTTCATCAACCAAACAAAGTACACAAAGGAACTTCTCAAGAAGTTTGGAATGGAATCAATCAAACCCCTTGGAACACCTATAAGTTCTTCATGCAAATTAGATAAAAATGAAGATGGTAAGAAGGTAGATCAAAAATACTATAGAGGTATGATCGGATCTCTACTTTATTTAACAGCAAGTAGACCAGATATCATGTTTGCTATTTGTCTATGTGCTAGATTTTAATCAGAACCTAAAGAATCTCACTTAATTACTGTAAAAAGAATTTTAAGATATCTAAGTGGAACTAAAAATGTAGGATTATGATATTCTAGTGACTCAACACTGAACTTAATTGGATATTCTGACTCTGATTATGCTGGATGTAAACTAGATAGAAAAAGTATAAGTGGTGTATGTCAATTCTTAGGAAGTAACTTAATCTCATGGTTTAGCAAAAAGCAAATTCGGTTGCATTATCTACTGCTGAAGCATAATATGTTGCAGCTGGAAGTTGCTGTGCTCAAATCATTTGGATTAAGCGACAACTTGAAGATTATGGCATAACACTTGATAAAACTCCTATTAGATGTGATGATACAAGTGTAATCAATTTAACTAAGAATCCAATCCAACATTCAAGAACTAAACACATTGAAATTAGATATCATTTTATAAGAGAACATGTAGCTAACAATGAAATTTGCCTTGATTATGTTAGTACTGAAGAACAATTAGCTGACATATTTACAAAACCTTTGAGTGAAGAGAGATTTTGTTATCTTAGAGGTGAATTAGGGATTTGTGATCCTTTGGAATGACTTTGAAACCCCTAAGGAATGACTATCTAGATTTCTATCAATTTCTTGAGATTCCTTTCATAATTTTAAGAACAATTTCTAGTCATTTGAGCAATTTGATTATCCACATTTCAAAGATTTTTTTTAAAACTTATTGACTTTATTTTGACAAGTTTCAGATGTTTGAAACTCTCCTATTTTTCTCTGAAACTATCAGTGGAGTCGACACCTTAATTTGAGGAGTCGACACCTCTTCTGTGTCGCTCTCAGTCTCTGACTTTGGAGCCGACACCCGCTTAAGCGGAGCCGACTCCAGTTCGGGCACTAACTGTGTTAGCGACTTGGAGTCGACACCCGACTTTGCGGGAGTCGACACCTGGTGGACCCAAATTGACTATATTAGGGCAGAGTCGACACCTTCTCGATTTTTATCTTCTCCAAACCCTCTCCAAATCTTCACCAAACCCTCTCCAAACTTTCCAAAGCCAAATACTCCTCAAATCAACCATTCTCTAATATTCCTATGGCACCTAAGCGTAGGGGATCGGTCTTTGATTCCCGTAGCTACAAGAAAGTGTATGGCTCGACGTCCCGTCCGTGAACCTACTCCAAGCGATGATTCCTCTTCAACTCCCTCAAATAATCCAAGCCCCTCCTCTCCACAGGTAGATACCCTTATTGGGCGAGTCATAACCATGGGTAGGAAAGTAGATTTCGATTTCTTTGAAGCCAAAGGTTTTGGGATCAGTAGACAGATTAAAGAACTCGATTGGGATAAGGTTTGTTATTTGGATGTTCCTACTTATTCAGCTCTTGTTAAAGAATTTTACCTAAATTTATCTAGAGGAGATGGTGGAATTGTTAGTTTAGTAAGAGGGAAGAGAATTAATCTCACATTTCAAATTTTAGGAAATCTGTTAAGTATTCCTGTCACTGGATTTGTTGCAAACATTCACAGTGAGAGATCAGATGCTTTGTCAAGGATGTTAGGAAGTGATGTAACTGAATTTGAAGAGATTAGGGCAACCCAATTGCCACTTGAGCTTAGGCTGTTGCATAACATTTGTAGTAGGATTCTATTTCCCAAGACTGATCGTTTTGAGTATGTATCAGAGCGAGACATTGTAGTCATGGATAGTATCTTAACGGGTCAGCAAATAAATCTTGCTGGAATGATGATATGGTATATGGCTGAGGTCGGGGGCAAAAGGAGATCTTCATTGCCTTACGGAATGATCCTAACCATGGCATTTAGAAGTCAAGGAGTAGTTATTTCTGAGAATGAGCCATCGAAAAACCTAAGGCACACTGACTACTACAACTTAGCTACTGTGCACAGGATGAGATTTATGAAAGTGGATGGTAAATGGGAGAGAAAAGGTTATACTGGAGACAGGGTTGCTGAGACTAATGTGCCTGGCCCTTCTGAGGCAGGACCATCTGTGAGACACAACTCACCAGAGCCCAGTCAGAATGTACCTCCAGCTCCACCTGTTCCTTCCACTTTTGGTCAGTCATCTATTGGTTTTTCTGATATTCAGTTAGAACAGCTTAGAAGTATTTTTGCTACTCACAAGGAAGAAATGAAATCTGAGCTAGATAGCCAATTCATGAACCTGAGAGAGACGCTTTATTCTTTGGATGAAAGAATTGTTAAAATTGAGTCTATACTTGAAGCCTCAGCAGAAGCTTTGAAGAATGATCTCAAGAATATTTTTGAAGAGCTTAAAGATATTGGTGGAGATTCAGAGACCTACTCCAAATGCAATGCTGAGCTTTAGGACAAAATTATGACCGCATGTGGATTTGTTGATAGAAGACTAAAAGAATTTGTAAGAACTCAAAGTGAAGGAATGGGAAAAATATTAGAAGATTTGCAAAGACTTCTTAGAACTAATCTCTGATTATATTGTAATGAAGTTCTTTGATGAAGTTTAGTTTGATGTTGGTTTACTTTTCATTAAAGTTCTGATGTAATGGAGTTTAGTTTGAAATTTTGATGTAATGAAGTTTATTTTTGTAATATGATGTAATGTTTGACATTATGATATAATGAACTTATTTGATACTTAATGAATGTCATTTGATCTTTGAAGCATCTATCAACTTTGTCATTTCACTTAAAACTTCGTAACCTTTTTGTTGATTACAAAAAAGGGGGAGAAGTAATTGATAGTCGTATATGCATTGAAAGTTATAAAAGAGAAAAGCATTTAATTGCATATTTGTGGATGCATTGGAACAAATAACTGTTTAATTATATTTGTAGATGCATTGGAACAAATAACTGTTTAATTGGCATCTAATTAATTGCATATAGGGAGAAGTAATTGTCATATATGCATTGAAAGGATGAATAGATGTTTAAATTGATATAACTGTTTAATTGGCATCTAATTAATTGCATATAGGGAGAAGTAATTGTTATATATGCATTGAAAGGATGAATAGATGTTAAAATTGATATAACGGTTTAATTGGTATCAAACATTAAAAGTTTACTGTTAAAAGGGAAGAATAGATGTTAAATTGAGTATCATAGGGGGAGCTACCTCATTCAGGGGGAGCTTACCTGTGAGGAATAAATATTTGAGAAATTTGATTTGAAAATCTTATTGTTTAATCATGCATATACTCAATGTTTTTATCATATCAAAAAGGGGAGATTGTTGACCCAATTATTGATTTGATGATTAATAAAATACATGAGTATATTCATTTTATTTCTAATAGATTTAACAAGTGTTTCAGGGATTAAAAATGTTTGATCAATCAAAAAGAATAAAGAAACATGTTTTGAATCAATGTTTTAAAAGAACTTTTCAAAGTTCAGAGCTTGGAGTCGACACCCAAATAGTCAGGAGCCGATCCCAAGGTGTATCAAAAGGTTTCTGGGATTTTGGCACGGTCTGGAGTTAACACCCAGGGTTTCGGAGCTGACTCCAACATGAGATACAGAGAAGTGCATTCTGTTTCAGTTTCTAGAGCCGACACCTAGATTTTGGGAGCCAACACCTAAGATTTCGGGAGCCGACACCTGAGTTTCTGGAGCCGACTCTAACCTAAGAATAGAGAGCGTGTTTTATGGACTTTTCTGGAGCCGACACTTACAGTTTCTAGAGCCGACTCCCGAAAGCGACGAGCCGACACTTACCTTTCTCGGAGTCGACTCCCCACCAACTTTTTCTTTACTATTTTGAACACCCGACTTGGAGCCAGCACCTGAAAAGTTGGAGCCGACTCCAACCTGTCAGGAATGGATTTTTTATCTGTCAGAACAGACTTCAACGGTAAAATTTCTTTTCACCTAACCTCTAACGGCTATTTTCTTTGTGTGTAGAAGAATCCATACATCTCACAACGGCTATATTCCACCTAAACATGGATTAAGAGATCTATATAAAAGGAAAAATTGTTCGTTTGAAGAGAAAAAGCACATACAAAAGAAAAGAAGAAAAATCAAGAAAATACTCTGTAAAAAAGAGAGAGAAATCAAGAGGAAAGACTTAGAGCTCAAATCCATCATCCTCAGAAAGCTCAAAGAGAAATCCACAAGCTTCTCAAGTTCAAATCAAGGAGATTTCCAACATTTGAAGAGAGAAAGCAAAAGCCCCAAATCCTCATCTTCTCAACTGCAAGTTTCTAAAGAATCTGAGCTGAGGCCCTAATTCAATCTTTCAAAGGAGAAGAGGAAAAGAAGAAAAGAAGAAAAGTACACATTCAAACATCTTCAAACAGGCTTTTCTTATCCTTATTTAGTTTATTGTTTATTTGCTCATTTGAGGAGCTGCTGTGTATTTAAACTCTATTTTTCATTTGTGCTTGCTGATTCAATCAGAGGATTGAATTAGTGGAGGTAGCATACCTCGGTACAAGCTAAGGATAGCTTGTGGTTGGGTTTTGTGTTGGTGAGCTCGGAAAACCAGCTGGGTTCATTGTAATCCGGGGGGAAACAACAAGTTTTGAGTTGTGTGATTGTAAAACAACTCGGCTGTAATCAAGTAGATTATAGTGTGGACCTAAGTGATACTTGGGAGTGGACGTAGGTGTTGGATAAACCGAACCACTATAAAATCTTTGTGTTTGTCGTGTTTTGACTCTCTTACTCTATCTCTTTATTTGTGCTTAGCATTTATCTTGCACTTAATCTCTTTTAATTTAAAGCACATAGTTTCAAAAGGTTAAATTCTTAAGAACCCAATTCACCCCCTCCTCTTGGGTTGCCATCTGGGCCAACACGTTATAGATGGCACAGGAGACCTTGTACCTTTCAACATCGTCTAATGTGCCAAAGGATTCCTTTAACTTTTGAAGGATTTCTCTGGCTGGGCTTTCTCAAATTTGCGACTGAACTCGTCATTCATCGCTGCTAGCATTATGCATCAGATAGTGGTCTAATCAAAAAGCCATTTCTGATAAGTGTCTTTGGCAGAACCTCGAGCATTAGGAGTAGGGACTTTAGGTGCTGGATTCGTTATCACAGAAAGGATCCATTCATGCTCCAGGATATTCCTGAGCCTTCGATGCTAGCTATCAAAGTTGGAACCCATGAGTTTTCATTGTCAAGCAACGATCGAAGCGATAAGTTGGCAGACATTGTCTGAAAGAAAAACCAAAAACCTATTAGTGTATATGAATTATTATTTTAAAGACATGGACTTTAGTCTAAAGGCTCTCCCACTATTTTATTCAGATTGGCAGCCTCTACCTCCAATCCAAGGAATTACTTTGAATCCCTTAATGGGTACTAAAATCCAATAGATAATACATGAGCCCGAATTTTGCCGGTCTACCCATGTGCATCTAAAGGTAGGTTCTTTAACCAATTACTTCTCCAAGTAACTTCTAGTAATTAATTTTGCCCTAGAGAGCACTTCAATTGGCCTTTGGGTCTCCTATTGAAGGTCCTAGTTAGGTCCAACCATTAACATGACAAAACTCAATATTTCTAACTAACGTATAGTCAAGCCTGAGCGTGGCTCGGCCCACCTAACTACCGCTAAGAAAGTCATAATTGATCTATCATATGTTGAATGACAATTTCAATAGCTAGATGAGCACCAGGCTTATGGTACCTCCAATGATCATCCAAACTATTTGACCGATATCATCCACTTAATGGGAGGCTAAGATTTAGTTATCACATAACTTCATCTTTTTAAGGACGTAATAATTTAGAGGGTTTAAATTTAACTTGTAACATATAAAAGAGAACACATAGACCATAATCAAGAATCCTCCCACTAACTTATAGAAGGGTTCATGAACAACTAGTCCATGAGTACTGATAAGTCTATTTATTCTCCCAATTTAATCATTAAAATAAATATTAATTACTTTGAATTTATTAAGAATTGATACTTTTTATGGATGTTTGCATAAAAGGAGCCCATAGATGGAAAGAGCTTAATTTTTGAAATCCAACGCAGATGTCACTCAAATCAGGACTCGGTTTGCCCAAAAGGAAGAAAGAGATGATTTCGCATGATTTTTGGTGCAAACTAAGGCAGATATATTGAATGGATGGCTGAGAAATTTTCTCACGATATCTGAATGATCTTGAGTGCCCGATTGACTCGAACTTTGACTAGGAGAAAGCCCTTGACAAGCTCTATAAAAGGAGGACCTCATGCAGTAGTTGGGGGGAGGAGTTTTTATAAAGCTCTTTTATTCTTCTTTTATTGAGATTATTGTATTTAGGCCTGGGAGAGGAAAATTATGGAGGGGATGCTGGCAGCAATGCATGGCTAGATTCCTTCAACTTGAAATGATGACGAAGCTGTAATCAGGTTTTATCTTTCTTTTTGTTCTTAATTTCTTTGCAATAAAAATTATGCTCTTCTTTATTACATCTTTTGAGTTATTTTTCTGATCGAGGTTTTGATCTGGCATACACGGCCTGTATCTTCTATCAACGTACCGTGATCTCAGGATATGATACATGCCTAAGAGAGATAGATCGTAGTATGATAGATTAGACCGTTAACCTTATAATTATTAGATAGTTTATACTCTAAGCGAACGTGCCGTGATCTCCTGATATGGTCCGTGCCTAACAAGAGATAAATTATTCTAATTTTAAATTTACAAAAATTATTATTATTGCAACATTAAAAAAGAAGATAAAACCTGTTTGCATAGTAGATTTGGATTCCTGGATTGCTTCTCCTGCTATTTGAATTTTATTAATTAATTAGTTGTTATCTTTTAATAACCGCTATTCTTAATATAATCTTTTATAGATAATTTTTTTTCGTAAAATAATTACTCTTAATCCCGAGGATACGATCCCGATTCACCATTAGCTATAGTAGTGAGTAGGTTTTATTTTTTTACCGCCAATGACAGCAATAAAATTTTAGCGCCATTGCTGGAGATCGAGGCACGATTAGCTCATATTTTTTTAAAAAAAATTACCATAATTTTTTAAATTTTATTCTTATTTTATTTTTTATTCTCTCTTATTGTTTCATTATTATTCATGCTTCTATATAAAAAAGGAATAGAAAAAAAATTTCTTTTTTTTGAATAGTTATTGCTCTCTTTATTTTATTAGTTTTTTAGTTACCTTAATTATTAGATTTTTTATTTTCTTTTTAACATAAAAAAATTACTTTCCTTCTTACCATAAATCCACTTTTAACCTAACCAACTTTTCCTTTTAATTAACTTACCTTAAAAGAACCTGAAAGAAAACCCTAAGACACTTTCCATAAAATATAATTAATTTAGGAAAACAAAATAATAATAATAATAATAAAAATAAATATAATAAAAATAAAAATAAAATATTTTATTTCTATGCTTAGATTGGCTTAGATAAATTTATTTTTTGCAAAACTCAAAATTTTTTCATTGACATCTCATAATTTATTAGGAAATTAGAAACTTAATCATAAAAATCTTAAAAAGTAATTAGATTAATTTTGTTTGATAATTTTAAGAGATGGACATCTGCAACACATATTTTCATAATTAACTTAAGGGCACAAACCCTTAATCAAGATAAGGTGGGGAGTTGATCACCCTTCCTTGGTCCACAAATCACATCCTTTATTTTGCATTAACCCAAGTCTTTAACTCTAAAATTAATTAGATGTCAGCCCTAAGAAACTCGAGCTCAATAGGACAAGACACCTGAAAGAGTTGGACCGGGTCGGGATTGACTGCTTAAGTGGTGTCTAAAAAAGGAAAGGAAAGTGGTTACTTAATTAGTTCCATTCGCTTACCTAGTAAGCGACGGGGGACTCCCACTGACCTTACCCTTAACTGGCTAGTTGATCAGTTAATTTTTGACTTGAAGGGCTTCAAGGCAGTCTTGAAAGTTAGGAGCTATCTAGATCTAGGTTAAACCTAGGGTAGAGAGTCTAATCTTTATTAACTTGATTGCTAATAATTATTAAACCATAACTAAATTATTCTTCATTGCTCTTAGTTCTAGGAATCTTTTAGGATATTTTCTTTAGAACTTCTCCTTTCTCTTCTATTATATTAGTTAAAAAAATGAATTACTGTTTGCTTTAGAGTGTATTGGTAGGGTATATGCTTGGTCGCCGATCATTACAATCCAACCTCATACCCTTAAACCCTGAAATAGAGAGAACTTGTAGAGTAAACAGAGCACACATTATGGACTTAATCAAGAAACAATCCATCACGTCAATTGAAGGAGTACTTCGCCCCTTCACAATATACATATTCACCATGCATACAAGTACCTCCAGTAGAGGCTGTCCAATATGAAATTAAGTCCAGTATAATCCAAATGTTACCAACTTTCCATGGATTTACAAATGAAGATCCCTATAAACATTTAGATGAATTCTTAAAAATTTGCTCAACTGTCAAGATTCAAAATTTCTCCGATGGGGCATTTAGGCTTAAGTTATTCCCTTTCTCCCTAAAAGATAGAGCCAAGTATTGGTTAAATTCACTAGACACTATAATTTCAACTTGGGACCAACTTCAGAGGAAATTTCTTAAGAAATACTTTTCTTTAGGAAAAACGAATCAAATCAGAAAAGCCATAACCCATTTTTTTCAGTTAGAGAGAGAAATATTTTATGAAACATGGAAGAGATTAAAAGAATTAACTAGAAAATATCCACACCATGCAATACCTAAATGGCAGTTAGTTCAATATTTTTATGATGGATTATCAGAAAGGCATCGACAAATGATGGATGCCTCATGTGGAGGAACATTTATACTAAAAATGAACATGAGGCATGGCAGCTTTTTGAAACTCTAAGTGAAAATTCCTTGTACCATATGTCTGCTGCCCATAGAGATCCTTCCACAGAACCTAAGAGAGATGGAATATACAACATAGGTCAGTCTATAGACATCTATATCAAAATTGATGAACTATCCCAAAAACTTGATCAAATTCTACAAGTTGAAAACACCTCTTCCCCATCTACTCAATTACATGAGATTTGTATAATTTGTTTAAGTCCGACTCATTCTATAAGGGAATGTCCAACTGCATACCAATTTTTTGAGCTTGTTCAGGAGCAAGTCTACCCAACCCAAACCCTCCTGACCAGAAAATGATCCATATTCGAATACTTACAATCCTAGCTGGCGAAATCACTCAAATTTTTTATGGAAACCCCAACCTATAATCAGTCCAACATCAATTAGACCTAACCATTAGGAGACCCAATTTAGAAGCATGTCGTATTCCCAATATCCAAGTGCTCCTCACCCTTCACCAAATAATTATGATCATACTTTCGAGGAGAAGGTGTTACAAGCTTCTTCACTCTCACACACAATCCATTGCAAAATTAGAAACCCAGATAGGTCAACTAGCCATAACATTCATTAAAAGAGAATGGGGTAAGCTATCGAGTCAGCCCAAAGCTAATCTTAGGGACCTAAACATTCAAGGATCAAAACAAGGAGCCCGGATTAAACAACTAAGTGTTATTCATACATTAAGATCTAAAAAATAAATGATAACTAGGTGGGTACATATAAAGAAGAAGAATTAAAAGTCCTATCACTTGAACAACTTATTGAGCTGGATCAGCCCGAAACACCTGAGGTATCGGAGTCTAATATAATGCCCAACCCACCAGATGAGCCCATGCTAGATGGAGATAAACTAAAACTTAGGGTTGTAGCACCATTCTTAAATAGACTTAAGTTCAATTAAAATTTAGCTCAATTCGATAAGATTTTGGAGGTCTTTAAGCAAGTTAAAGTGAACATCCCCTTACTGGACATGATCCAATAGATCTCAGCCTATGCCAAATTCCTTAAGGATCTATGTACCAAAAAGAAGACCATCAATGTGCCTAAAAGAGCCTTTCTGGCAGCCAGTGTGAGCTCTTACCTATCAAACCATATGCCAGTAAAATACAAAGATCCAGGGTCACCCACTATTTCATGTATTATGGGGAACACCCTCATAAATAGGGCTCTATTAGACTTAGGGGCAAGTGTTAATATATTGCCATACTCTGTATATGAGCAATTAGGGTTGGAAGAACTAAAGCCTACGAAAATGACCCTACAACTAGTAGATCACTCATTGAAAGTACCAAGAGAATAGTAGAGGATGTATTGATCAAAGTTGGTGACTTTATCTATCCGGTGGATTTTATGGTTTTAGAAACTGAATTGGTGACAAACCCAAAGAGCCACATTCCAGTGATTTTAGGTTGACCATTTTTAACCACAGCTAATGCCCTAATTAATTGCCAAAATGGATTAATGAAACTTTCCTTTGGGAATATATCAATTGATCTTAATATTTTTAATCTTACCAATACACATCAAACGAGCGACTCAAATTATGTTCAGGATACTATTTATGATCCAATTGACCTAAGTGACAAAGAGCTTGACCTAGAAATCTATATAAATCAAGACGGGAAGCAAATTAATGAGGTTGCTATAATTGATGAAAAATCAAGATGGAAACTTCCAATTGAACAACTAGAGAAGGTACCTGAACCATTATCCAAACCATCAATAAATGAATCATCCAAATTAGAACTGAAACCACTTCCCAAGCATTTCAACTGTGCGTACCTAGGTCCATCAGAAACTCTGCCTGTGATTATTTCAACCGATCTAGACTCCTCACAAGAAGGGAACTATTGAATGAGAATAAAGAAGTATTAAGATGGACCATGGCTAACATAAAGGGATTAGCCCCTCGATCGTTCAACATAGGATTCACTTAAGGGAGAAAACCAAGCCTATAAGATACCTCCAAAGAAAACTTAAACCAACCATGAAGAAAGTAGTAAGAAAAGAGATCATCAAACTCTTTAATAATAGTAATCAAAGTGAGTCATGGTGTCTGGCTGAAGACGTTAAACTTAGCGTTTTTTGGGAGGCAACCCAAAATTTTTATGTTCTAACTTTTATTTTTGTGATTCTTATTTTTAGGAATAAGAGACTACTCCGCACGGTCACTCCTAACATTACACAAGGTATATCTCATTTAGATGATATTTCTTCTTATTTTATTCTTCCTTACTTCATTGAGGACAATGAGAATTAAGTTGGAGGGCAAGAGAAACCTTTTAGAAAAATATTTTGAAAATACCTTGGTATTTTTTAAAAAATTTTAAAAGTTTTATAAATCATGTGCTATGAAAGAAATTCTTGAGCAAAATTGACTAGGAAAAGATGATAGAATTAGAAAGTATTGGCTAATTACTGTAGAGAGCCAAGGAGTAGACTAGCTGGTCAGACTTTTAGTAACCTACTTAGGTCATTTAAAGGCTATTAGTACTTTCATTGCACATGCATACTGATGAGGTAAATTAGGTATTAGTTGTAAGGTCAATTGAAGATTCAATTATTATTAAAAATTGGTAATTGATAAACACCCCAATAAGAGAAACTTGAATTTAAGAAAA
This sequence comes from Calamus simplicifolius, assembly GCA_900491605.1. Taxonomy (NCBI): domain Eukaryota; kingdom Viridiplantae; phylum Streptophyta; class Magnoliopsida; order Arecales; family Arecaceae; genus Calamus; species Calamus simplicifolius. Next base: position 1,219,327 of record UESW01003962.1, read on the forward strand.
GAGCTAACTATCTAATAAAAAAATAAAAATAAGTCTAAATATTAGTTTTTTATCGAGTAATCGGGCACCTTCGTCTAAGTAAGCATTGTTGTTCGCATCAAAAAGTAGGTAATATGAAGATATTGTTAAAAAAATTAAAAAAAATAAATATAAAAAATAAAAAATATATATCAGGCAGTGTGAAAGTTATCTCAGGTCATGCGCTTAATTTAAGGATGTATAAAAAATTGATCAAAGTAGGTAATAAGCGAAAACACTATTGTTCTTACAAACTAGTACCGAAATGCTAAGTTAGCCATCACAAATATAAGTGCTGTAGATCTATGGATGAACTTTAAGAAAGTTTTTGATAGTTCTGACTGTAAAATTTACTTCAAAGACTCAATACTTAGTTAGTGATACTAACTAGCTTCTTTCAACCTTTAAGCCTAGATTTAATTTTGCAAAAGAGAATTTTAGTGACGCATGACTTTATTTTAATTACATTGCTAAGGGACTAGCAATGATTAAGTTGAGGGTGTGATAAGTCTATTTATTATCCCAATTAAATCATTAAAATAAATATTAATTACTTTAAATTTATTAAAAATTGATACTTTTTATGGATGTTTGCTGAAAAGGAGCCTATAGATGGAAAGAGCTCAATTTTTGAAATCCAACAATGCAGATGGCACTCAAATCAGGACTCGGTTTGCTCAAAAAGGAAAAAAAGATAATTTCGCATGATTTTTGGTGCAAACTAAGGCAGGTGATGCTGAACGGATGGCTAAGAAATTTTCTTACGATATCTGAATGATCTTGAGCGCTCGATTAACTCCAACTTTGACTAGGAGGAAGCCCTAGACAAGCTCTATAAAAGGAGGACCTCAGGCAGTAGTTGGAGGGAGGAGTTTCTACAAAGCTCTTTTTATTCTTATTTTATTGAGATTATTGTATTTAGGCTTGGAAGAGAAAAATTATGAAAGGGATGCTGGCAGCAGCAATGTGTGGCTAGATTCCTTCAACTTGGGCTGATGATGAAGCCTGTAATCAGGTTTTATCTTTCTTTTTGTTCTTAATTTCTATACAATAAAAATTATGCTCTTCTTTATTATATCTTTTGAGTTATTTTTTTGATCGAGGTTTTGATCTGGCATACACGCCTATACCCTCTATCGATGTACCATGATCTCAGGATACGGTACGTGTCTAAGAGAGACAGATCGTAGTATGATGGATTAGATCCTTAACCTTGCAATTATTAGATAGTTTATACTCTAAGCGGATGTACCGTGATCTTCTGATATGGTCCATGCCTGATAAGAGATAAATTATTCTAATTTTAAATTTACAAAAATTATTACTATTGCAATTGTTGACCCAATTATTGATTTTGATGATTAATAAAGGAATTGAGTATATTTATTTGATTACTAATATATTTGATAAGTGTTTCAGGGCTTAAAAATATTTGATGGATTTAAAGGCATTAAGAAACGTGTTTTGAATCAATTGCAAAATATAAGTTTCAAAGTTTCAGAGCCTGGAGTCGACACCTAGGAATGCTGGAGCCAACCCCATGGCCAGTCAAATATTCTTCTGATTTTTGATACGGTCCGGAGCCGACACCTAGAGTTTCGGAGCCGACACCCAGAGTTTTGGAGTCGACACTTACAGTGTCTGGAGCCGACTCCGATGCGGGGACAGAACGTTTGATTTTTGACTACCTCGGAGCCGACACTTACAGTCTTTTGGAGCCGACACCTGAGTATGGCGAGCCGACACCTAACTTTTTCGAGCCGACTCCTCGACGAACTCAGAACTTTCTATTTTTGGATAAATGACTTGGAGCCACACCTGAAAAGTTGGAGCCGACTCCAACCTATCTGGAACGAAATTTTAAAATGCCAGATCAGCTCTAACGGTAATATTTTCTTTTTACCTAACTTCTAACGGATATATTTTGTTTGGAAAAACTTTCAGGTACATTCCAACGGCTAGTTTTCTCACCAAAAATGGATTAAAGGAAATCTATAAAAAGGGGAGAAAGCTCGTTTGAAAAAAAAAAAAGATAACGAAAAAATCGGAGTGAATACAAATCAAAAATCCGAGAAGTCTTGAGCCTAAAATCAAAGAGAAAAGTATCCAAACTCAAATCCTTCCACTCCAAAAAGCTCAAAGAGAAATCCAAGGCCCTCATATTGGAAAAATTGAAGGATTCCCAAAATAGAAGAAAAAGCTCTGTTTTCTCAACTTCTCATCTGCAACATTTGCAACGAATCAAAGCTGAGGCCTGATTCAACATCTCCATAGAGAAGAGGAAAAGAAGAAAAGAAGAAAAGCTCAAATCCAATAATCTTCAAAACAGGCTTTTCTAACCTTGCTTATTCATTTTGAATATTCGCTCATTTGAGGAGCTTTGTATTATTGAAAAACATTATTCTTTCTTGTTTGTGCTAGTTCTATCAAGGGGATTGAACTAGTGGAGGTAGTATACCTCGGGTCAAGCTAGATTAGCTTGAGTTTAGGGTTTTGTGCTGGTGAGCCCAGAAAACCGGCTGGGTTCGTTGTGATCCCTGGAAAACAACAAGTTTGAGTTGTGATCTTGTAAAACAACTCGACTGTAATCAAGAGGATTATAGTGTGGACCCAAGTGGATCTTGGGAGTGGACGTAGGTGTTGGATACACCGAACCACTATAAAACCTTTGTGTTTGCCATGCTTTGATTATCTCTTTCTCTATCTCCTTGGTTGTACTTAACATTCGCATTGCATTTCATCTATCTCCAAGCACATAGTTGTTAAAAGGTTAAATTTTTTAAAGAACCCAATTCACCCCCCCCCCTCTTGGGTTGCCATCTGGGCCAACAATTGGTATCAGAGCTTGTGCTCATTGTTTATTTGATCACACGATCAAGAGCTAAAGATCCAAATGGCAGCTCAAGTTGGATCTTCATTTGCTGAAGGTCATTCTACAAATAGACCTCCCTTGTTTAATGGTTCCAACTATTCATATTGGAAAGCAAGAATGAGAATATTCATTCAAGCTTCAGATTATGAATTGTGTAGTGTTATAATTAATGGACCTAGCACACCCACACACGTAGTTGATGGTTCTATTGTTCCTAAGCCCGAAAGGGATTGGAATGAGAATGATAGAAAAATGGCTCAGCTTAATGCTAAAGCCATGAATGTTTTATATTGTTCATTAGATGCTAACGAATTTAATCGTATATCTACATGTAATTCCAAAAAGAGATATGGGATAGATTAGAGGTTACCCATGAGGGTACAAATCAAGTTAAAGAATCTAAGATAAATATTCTTGTTCATAAGTATGAATTATTCAGCATGGAACAAACTGAAACTATAGCATGCATGTATACTAGATTCACCGACATTGTAAATGGTTTGAAAAGTCTAGGTAAGATTTATACTAATTCTGAACTTGTTCGCAAAATTCTTAGGTCACTTCCAAGGACTTGGGAAGCAAAGGTGACAGCAATCCAAGAAGCCAAGGACCTCAACACTTTACCCTTGGAGGAGCTACTTGGATCACTAATGACCCATGAGTTAACCATGAAGCAGCACATAGAGGAAGATGTTAAAAAGAAGAAGACTATAGCTCTTAAGGCTGCAGAAAGTGAGGAGAGCTGCAGTGATAATGATGATGATGATGAGACAGCTCTTCTAGCTAGAAAATTCAAAAAATTCATGAGAAGAAAGAGACCCTTCCACAAGAAGAAATCTGGAATTAAGATGGAAGGAGAAAGAGAAAAGGACAAAGACAAGGACAAAGAGAAAGACCCCTTAATTTGCTATGAGTGTAAGAAACTGGGGCACTTTAGATATGATTGTCCTCTACTAAAGAAAACCTACAAGAAGAAGAAGAAAGCCTGTTGCAACCTGGAGCGACAACGATGAATCCTCTTCAGAGGAAGATCAAAAAGAAGTTGCAAACATTTGCTTTATGGCAAACGACGACAACGAGGTAAGTTCTGAAAATCCTTGTGATGATTTTGCATTTGATGAATTGTTTGAAGCTTTTAATGAACTAGTTGATGATTTTAAAGTTTTAAAAAGGAAATACAGATTTCTGAAAAATAAAAATTCAATTCTCATTAAAGAAAAAGATAATCTTACTAATGAGATTAAGATGCTGAAATCTGAAAATAAAAATTTGACAAAAGAAAAAGAGTCAATTTCCAATGAAAATGATAAATTAAAGAAGGAAGTAGATAAATATAAGAATATTATTGATAAATTTACTTATAGTTCTGAAAAACTTAATTTGTTATTAGGTAATCAAAGAGCCATATTTGATAAGGCTGGATTAGGATATAGACCTAACATAAAACAAAAATTTATCAAAAACTTCTTTAGAAAAGAACAAAATAGAGATAGTGTTACATGTCATTATTGTAACAAGAAAGGCCATAAATCCTATGAATGTAATGTGAGAAACAGTAACAAAAATTTAAATAGTAAAGGAAAGAAAATATGGGTTCCCAAAGGAACAATCTTTTATGCTACTAACCATGAAGGACCCAAGAAGGCTTGGGTACCTAAATATAAGACTTAATTATTTTTGCAGGAGTGTCTTGCGGCCAAAAGATCAAAGCGAAAGTGGTATCTCGATAGTGGCTGCTCAAGACACATGACGGGTGACAAGGATCAATTCATCACCCTTGAAAGCAAAAGAGGAGGAGTTGTTACGTTTGGTGACAATGGCAAAGGCCAAATCATGGGGTTTGGTAATATTCAAATAACTCCCTCCATATATATTGAAAATATTTTATATGTCAATGGTTTAAAACATAATTTAATTAGTATTAGCCAATTATGTGATAAAGGTTTTAAAGTATCATTCGAAGCATCTATCTGCACTGTTTCTAATCCCATTGATAATAGCATTATTTTTATTGGAAATAGAAATGGCAATGTATACTTGATTGATTTAGACAATTTGTCTACTAGTAATCATTGCTTAGTTGCTAATAATGCTAATATGAATGAGATTGGTTGGTTATGGCATCGTAGATTAGGTCATGCAAGCACACACCTAATTTTAAAATTAATAAGAATGGATTTAGTAAAAGGACTTCCACAACTAGATTTTGAAAATAACAAAATTTGCGATGCATGTCAATTTGGAAAACAAACTAGAAACTCTTTCAAAACTAAAAATATTGTTTCCACTTCTAGGCCACTTGAACTACTTCACATGGACCTTTTTGGACCTACTAGAACCACAAGTCTAGGAGGAAAGAAATATGGTCTTGTGATTGTAGATGATTACTCTAGATATACTTGGGTATTGTTTTTAGCTCATAAAGATGAGACCTTTCCATTGTTTTTGAAATTCTTCAAAAAGGTCACAAATGAGAAAAATAACACCATAGTGTCTCTTAGAAGTGATCATGGCACTGAATTTGAAAATCATCTATTTGAAAACTTTTGCATAGAAAATGGCATCCATCATAATTTTTCAGCACCTAGAACACCGCAACAAAATGGAGTAGTTGAAAGAAAAAATAGAACCTTAGAAGACATGGCCCGTACCATGCTATGTGAAAGCAACCTACCAAAATACTTTTGGGCGGAAGCTATAAACACGGCATGTTACATTCTTAATAGAGCTTTGATTAGGCCAATCATTAAGAAAACTCCTTATGAACTATGGAACAATAGAAAACCAAACATAAGCTACTTTCATGCATTTGGTTGTAAATGTTTCATTCATAATAATGGTAAAGATAATCTAGGAAAATTTGATGCAAAATCTGATGAAGGCATTTTCTTAGGATATTCAACATCTAGTAAAGCCTATAGAGTGTTTAACAAGAGAAACTTAATTGTAGAAGAATCTATTCATGTAATTTTTGATGAATCTTTAGCATCTAGTTCAGAATAATTGATGATGAGGAAGATACAAACATTCTAGAAAGAGACATTGAAAAGTTAAATATTGATGTATCTTCAGATCATGAACAAGAAGCAAAGATAATGATTCCCCTAGTGTTGATGTTGTTGATGCAAATCATAATGATGTAGATCTTCCTAGAGATTGGAGATATGCCTATGGTCATCCAAAAGAATTAATTATAGGTGATCCATCTCAAGGAGTAAGAACTAGATCATCAATGAGAAACATCAATAATCATCTTGCATTTGTATCTCAAATTGAACCTAAAACTATTGAAGAGGCAGAAAAAGATAATAATTGGATGTTAGCCATGCAAGAAGAATTAAATCAATTTACTAGGAATAATGTCTGGACTCTTGTAGATAGACCTAAAGATCATTCTGTTATAGGATCAAAATGGGTATTTAGAAATAAATTAGACAAAAATGGCATAGTAATTAGAAACAAAGCTAGATTAGTCGCAAAAGGATATAATCAAGAAGAAGGAATTGATTTTGATGAAACTTTTGCACCTGTAGCTAGACTAGAAGCAATTAGATTATTACTCGCATTTGCATGTCATATGCATATCAATTTATTTCAAATGGATGTTAAAAGTTTTTTAAATGGATTTATAAATGAGGAGTTTTTGTTGAACAACCTCCTGGTTTTGAAGATCATGAATTTCCAAATCATGTTTTTAAACTGCACAAAGCACTATATGGTTTAAAACAAGCACCTAGAGCTTGGTATGAAAGATTAAGTAAATTTTTGATTGAAAATGACTTTATAAGAGGAAATGTTGATAAAACACTATTTTTGAAAAGAAAAGACAAGGATTTATTAGTAGTACAAATATATGTTGATGATATTGTATTCGGTGCTACTAACAATCTGTTATGTCAAGAATTTGCTAAGTTAATGCAGGGTGAGTTTGAGATGAGCATGATGGGAGAACTCAATTTCTTCCTAGGACTTCAAATCAAGCAAAGCAAAGAGGAAATTTTCATCAATCAAGCAAAATACACAAAAGAACTTCTCAAGAAGTTTGGAATGGAGTCAATCAAACCACTTGGAACACCTATGAGCCCTTCATGCAAATTGGACAAAGATGAAGATGGTAAGAAAGTAGATCAAAAATATTACAGAGGTATGATCGGATCTCTTCTTTACTTAACAGCTAGTAGACCAGATATCATGTTTGCTGTTTGTCTATGCGCTAGATTTCAATCTGAACCTAAAGAATCTCACTTAATTGCTGTAAAAAGAATCTTAAGATATTTAAGTGGAACTAAAAATGTAGGTTTATGGTATTCTAGAGACTCAACATTAAACTTGATTGCATATTCTGATTCCGACTATGCTGGATGTAAATTAGATAGAAAAAGCACAAGTGGTGCATGTCAATTTTTAGGATGTAACTTAATCTCTTGGTTTAGCAAAAAGCAAAATTCGGTTGCATTATCAACTGCTGAAGCAGAATATGTTGCAGCTGGAAGTTGCTGTGCTCAAATCCTTTGGATTAAGAGACAACTTGAAGATTATGGCATAACACTTGATAAAACTCCAATTAGATGTGATAACACAAGTGCAATTAATTTAACTAAAAATCCAATTCAACATTCAAGAACAAAACACATTGAAATTAGATATCACTTTATAAGAGAACATGTAGCTAATAATGAAATTTGTCTTGATTATGTTAATACTGAAGAACAATTAGCTGATATATTTACAAAACCTTTGAGTGAAGAAAGATTTTGTTATCTTAGAGGTGAATTAGGGATTTGTGACCCTTTGGAATGATTTTGAAACTCTAAGGAATGACTATCTAGATTTCTATTAATTTCTTGATATTTCTTTCATAATTTTAAGGACAAATTATCTAGTCATCTGAGCAATTTGTTCCTCATATTCCAAAGATTTTTCAAAATTTTATTGAACCTATTGTGACAAGTTTCAGTTGTTTGAATCTCAGTTATTTTTCTCTGAAACTGTCAGTGGAGTCGACACCTCAGTTTGAGGAGTCGACACCTTGTCTGTGTCGCTCTCGGTCCCTGACCTTGGAGCCGACACCCGTATAAGTGGAGCCGACTCCAGTTCGAGCGCTGACTGTGTTAGCGATTTGGAGTCGACACCCGACTTTGCGGGAGTCGACACCTGGGGGTCCCAAATCGACTTTATTAGGGCAGAGTCGACACCTC